>QXTE01000275.1:328619-440746 GCA_003942145.1 Platysternon megacephalum
AATGAAGACTCGGCTACACCACTTCTGAAAGGTTGCCGACCCCTGGCCTAGTGTATGAGCAAAAGGCAAAGGGGTGGAAAGCCTGTTTTCTGCACCTCACGAGCAGGCAGCAGCTCATGGCCCAGCACAGAGACAAGGCTGGACTTCGGGAGCCCAGCATTGGAAAAAAACATTAGGGGTGTTAAGGCTATTCCAATGACAGCTGCACAAACATTTTGCCAGTGCTACATGGTGACTCATTCACTTGTGCAGCCCGTGGCGGCTCTGCTGGCTGCCGGGGGCAGGGCTCTCACATCGGGGTGGGGTTCTATCACCTTGTCACAGACATTACATTGTAACCAGGCTGGCTTCACTCTCAGTGCAAGCGGTGGGTGTTTCTGGTATGTTACAGAGACACTGAAATGCAGTTGGGTTCAAGACTACTATTGACAGTAACACTCATTTGTTTTCTGCTTTAGATTCAGAGCAGGAGAAACCAGGAGTTCACCTGCTACAGACACCGGTAACATTCACTCAGTTCCCCATGGCAAGTCCCAAAAGGACGTGACCCCCTTGCCTATCGAGAGCCAGCCAGTGATCGATCGCTGGCTATGTCCTTAAGGTGGTCTGGCTGGATAATCAGTTCATCTTATCACACCAGGGCTTTCGGCACCCATCTGACCACTGCCGTGTAGTGGATTCCTTGGTGGCGTCGCGATTCATTGGTCTCCATTCTAACAATACATCCATACCAAGAAAGCCGCCAAAACTGAACTAGTGCTGATGGAGGTGGCTGCTGCGTTCAGCTTTGGATATCCTCATTTCTGATCTTGTCCTGCCCATGATGAAGATGACAATCACATTGCATCATAGCGATTCCATTAACTTCCCTGCATCTCTGAAAATGGCCGAGAGACTGGGTCTGTCTAAAGCCAGTCCCTGGCCAAGTAGGGGTCACATGACCATCCTTCTCTGTAGTATGTACGGTGGGGAGTTAGTCATCGTTTCGTTAGAAGGTGGCTTCTTATTAATGAATATGAAAACTGACTTTCAGATTCCTTGTTTCCCAAAGATCCCCGGTTAGAATGTGCCATTGCCCCAGAAGCAAGAACGGGAACCATAATGGGTGGTAGGAACATAGGAACAGCCGTTCTGGAGAGGACCATCTAGGCCTGTAACCTCTCTCCACCAGTAGCCAGCGCTAGTTGCTTCAGATCCAGATGTAAGAAACCCAAAAGTGGGCAATTATGGAATAACCCGCCAAGAGGAGGAAGTTTCTTTCCAACCCCTTCAGCCAGAGGTTGGTTTATGCTCTGTAGCAGGGAGGGAGGTTCATACCTCCTGCTTTTGAACCTTACCCTTGTAAGTCTGGATGTCCTCATTACCCATCAATGCCAGTCTTTAAACCCTGCTCTGCTCTTGGCCTCGATGACACCCTGTGGCAGCGAGTTCCAGGGGCCAATCATGCAGTCTGAGACAGCCATTATTGGTAGTGCTGAATGGGAGCATTAGTTTATAGTGTGCTGCCTTTCGTTTTCATCTATTGTTTGCACGTTCTTGTGCTATGAGAACGGGCGCTTCTACTCACCTTACCTACCTTCTCGCTACAACTCACCTGTCATTTTCTAGCCCAGTCATCATCTTATAAAGCTTTATTTGAGCCGATTAAAACAAATTGGGGAATTTTTAAATTCCAATGAGATTTTGACCTTTGAAATTTCAAAATTAAAAGGAAAAATTCAAATTTTTCCTGAAAAAAAATTCTAGAGTTAGATGAATGTCAAACGTCACAATATAAAGGAAACACTTTCGTGACTTTTTTCTCCCCCTCTTCTTCACTCCCCCTCCCCCGCAAACTGCTATCATGGCGCCTCTCATGCTTATGTAACCCTTCTGCCCATCAGAGTTGTCAGCAACAAGGGCCGGGTTCAGTATCTAGGGGTTCCTTTTCAATAACACAACACAAAACTGGCTCGAGCCCCTACCCAGTGACCTGGGCCAATTACATACCACCCCCCTGGGCGCCTCTAAGAGGCAACACTTCCCCTCTCGCAAGCACGGAGTCTGAGTGTAGCAAAAGCCTTTTAATAAAGGAGGGAAACAATGCGGCATTATGTGGGGAAACACCACAAACAGGATTCATAACACAAACCATGAGCAAAAGACCCACCCCCAAGTAAGTTTGGCAGTGTCCTTTTCCCCTCAGGGTCTTAAGTCCAGCAACCCAACAGTCACCCCACCCCACCTTGGTCAGTGCAGCCCCCAGAGTTCAGAAGTTCATCTGCAGAGTTTACCTCCTAGCCTGGGTGGAAGGGAGGATGCATGGGGGTGCCTTACATGCTCCGCTGCTCAGGTCGACGGCTGCTTGCCACGCGTCTCCATGGAGATCTGCTGCAGTCTTCACCACCAGCCGCTCCTCTCCACCAGCCGTCCTGCTGGCCACTCCTCTCCCCTAGCCATCCTTCTAGCTGCTCCGCTCCACCAGCCCTCCTGCTGGCCACTCCTCTCCCCTAGCCATCCTTCTAGCCGCTCCACTCCACCAGCCATCCTGCTGGCCACTCCTCTCCGCTAACCGTTCTGTTAGCTGCTTACCCCACTTAACACAGCACTCAGTGATTTCAGCTCTCAGTAATTTTGCTGTTAGTAGGGGAGCCTCAGTATTGGTGCACTCAGAACTACTAGCCCAAAGTAGGTCTAATGCTTAGACCTAGGATCAGTGATTTCAGCTTTGCAGCATGTAACAAGACTCCTATTAGAGTCAAAATTATCTCTGTTATTACACTGTGGATAGAGACAAGGTCAAAGTGGCATGTCGAGCCCTCAGATAGCACCCACACTGCCAGCTACACATACATGTCCCCAAACTCTCTCTCACTTCACTGGGCTTTGGAACCCATGTCCCTTGCCTAGCGAGTGCTACTTAGGTGAGAGCGAGTAAAATACCAAGTACAGTTCTACTGTCCTAGATTCACATTACCCGGATAACAACCCTTTATTACTCCTGCCCCAATAACAAAGAGACTGGGGGTCCCACAGCAGCCAAAGTGACCATTTGGGCAGCAGTCCCTTCATGCTAGGCAGGGTGGGTGTGCCCACGCAAACGAGTTCCGCCCCTGAAGTCCTTTTCCACAGCTCACCACCAGATGTCAGGGTAGAGCTCATTCGGACTCTGCTTACACTTACGAGTACACACCGGCAGGAAGAAAGGAGATGCAGCAGCCAGATGCAAAATGATCACTTTAGAGCTCTAGCAACTTTCTGCTGACAAATATAAAGGATCAGCCCCAGACAGGCATGCCGGAAAAAGCTCCCTATACAACAGCAGCCCGTTCCTGGGGAGGGAAAGCAGGGACTAGGTGGTTGTGAAGGAAGGTGCAGGTAGAAGAGGCTGTCTCTGGGTGTTGTATATCACCACTACATCATGCTCCTCATCTTAGGGTGAAGCTCTGACCTCATCCTCCCCTTGGAGCATGTGAGTGTGCTGCTCATTCAGATGTCAGCGGTTCTCAAACTGGGGGACGGGACCCCAAAGTGGGTGGCAACCCTGTTTTAATGTGGTCATCAGGACGGGCTTAGACTTGCTGCAGCCCGGGACTGAAGCCAAAGCTCGTGCCTCACCTCCTGGGATCAAAGCTGAATCCTGAGGGCTCTGCCCTGGGCAGCAGGGCTCAGGTTACCGGCCCCCTCCCTGGGGCTGAAGCCCTTGGACTTCCGCTTTGGTGCCCCCACTTGGGGCAGTGGGGTTTGGGCTTTGGCCCTCCCAACCCAGGGCAGCGGGGCTCAGACAGGCTCAGGCTTTGATCCCCCGTCCTGGGGTCGTGGAGTAACTTTTGTTGCCACAAGGGGGTCATGGTGCAATGAAGTTTGAGAACCCCTCAACTAGAGAAACATTCCAGAAGGGAGGACAGATTAGTCAAAAGGTTCCTATGGGACAGAGATCCCTTTGGGAGCTGTGTTACCCTGTCACTCCAATCCCCACCAGTATACACCACTTCCGACCTGACTGAAGGTCAGGTAGGTGGCAGAGGCGCCAATTAACTCAGTAGAGATACAGCAGAGGTGCTAATTGGGTAGAAGTAACCCCAGCAGGCACAGCTGGGATTACATAAGCAGACAGGAAGTGCTAGAGAGGAGAGGAGTGAGCCTGAGGCAGGAGTAGGCAGGACTGGCAACTGCTAATTCTGTCCCCTTCCTGAAAAGCAAGTGGGGACATCTCTTGATTGGCACTCCAGGCTGTGGCTTGCTGAAGGGACGTCAGAAAGCACAGAGGTGTAAGAACACCTGGGTTGTGGTGGTCAGTTACTGAGGCTGGAAAAGACTTTCAGGGGACCATCCTGTGACAAGCTGTACAAGAGATTTCCCGGGATTGAGGGGGGAAGAGGGGGAGCAGATATGGCAAAAATAAATACAGTGGAAAGTGTGAAATTCACTCCTGTGCCGAGGGGCCCGTCTGAAGTCCCACTGAATCCCCCAGAATGGGGCTGGAAGAGCGTGTGGGCTGTGGGCCAGCCCACTGCGCAGGGTCACTCTGCTCTCCTGGATAATAATAATAATAATAGGAGATACACCAATCTCCTAGAACTGGAAGGGACCTCAAAAGGTCATCGAGTCCAACCCCCTGCCTTCACTAGCAGGACCCATTTTTGCCCCAGATCCCTAAGTGGCCCCCTCAAGGATTGAACTCACAACCCTGGGTTTAGCAGGCCAATGCTCAAACCACTGAGCTATCCCTCCCCCCTGTGCTCGTGAAAAGCAAGAAGAGGTGGTACATGGTGAGCTGCACCAAGTCCCCCCCACCGCCAGTTAGTCACGACAGCTGCCTGTGCATGCTAAGCTTGGGAGAGGGCTGAACAGAGGAGATATAGAAATGGGTCCACACTAGAGCTGCGGGCAACTTTTCAACCAAAATCCCCCCCTCCCCGAGAAAAAGGCAGATTCGGGGACATCTAAACATTTCATGAACTTGCATCGATTTCACCAGCTTGCACATTTTGATTTTTTAGGATACTTTTTTCAAAGTCAGCAAGTTTGAAACAATGCTATTCTAAACACATTTCCCTTCCCTGTTATTTATGAAAAAAATGAGAAGCATTAAAATGCTCAAGATCACAATGAATATTTTGTTCGACCCACAATGATTTCTTCCCCCAATTTCTCAGAATTTCCTGGGAACAAAACAAAAACAAAACAAAAAAGAAAAACAAGAAAAAAACACAACTAGGTAATCACTAGATGGCAGCCACCGACCAGGGAGCTGCTGCGGAGAACCCGTCCGTCTGCCTGGGTGGTTGATTAAATTGAGATCATCAGCAGTTAGTGACTTTGGTTCTGCACAGTGCTGCTGGTTTCCTCTGGGACAGCACGAAGTTCAGCGCTGACTGGTCTTGCGATTGTTCCTTTGACACACACATTAACTAGACAGTCCCCACAACAGTTCTGGGAGGCAGGCAACTGTACTCATCCCATTTTCACAGATTTGGGAACCTGACTCAGAGATGGAGGCATTTCCTCAAGTCGGCACGCTGAGTCAGAGCAGAGCTCATCTCAGTGGCTCCTGGCTCAGGCCACTCCCAATGACTCTGCCTCTCACAGGAAGGTGACAGAAGGAAGACTAAGGAAAGGTTTGGGGGAAAAAACCATCAAAAATATCAAGGCAAACATAATTCATGAATCAGAGGGGTAGCCATGTTAGTCTGGATCTGTAAAAGCAGCAAAGAATCCTGTGGCACCTTATAGACTAACAGACGTTTTGCAGCATGAGCTTTCATGGGTGAATACCCACTTCTTCGGATGCAAGGGATCCACTTGCATCCGAAGAAGTGGGTATTCACCCACGAAAGCTCATGCTGCAAAACGTCTGTTAGTCTATAAGGTGCCACCGGATTCTTTGCTGATAATTCATGAAGTACAAGCACATCAGCAGTATAAGCCCTGAAGGAAATCCCTTATGGAAAATTCTTACAGAATTTAATAAAGAGGGAGACTATTTCTATGGAATTTTGGGACCATCCTAAATACAGGCACAGATTTCTATCCCTGCCATAGAATTCCATAGGATTATTCAGAAAACCTATAGAAAGAACTGAAGGGAGCAGGGGTACTGGAACAATTTTTTTAGTGGGGGCGCTGAAAGCCATTGAACCAAAATGTAAACACTGTATATAATGAAAACCACTTCCAGTCAGGGGGTGTGGCAGCCCCCCCCCCCCCAGTTCCAGCACCTATGGAAGGGAGAGCGAGAACCTATAGGTTTTTAATTGTCCTATAGGAGCGACTATTGAAGTTCTATAGAACGTCATCACTATTCAGTCTGATGGGGCTCTTCAGTTATGAGATTGAGTGGGGTCAGGGTACCTACCATCAAAGAGGACAGGGAGAGCTCAGAGTAGCAAAACATGTCTCGCCACTTGCAGCTGCGGCCAGAGATGAGGAAGTGAAGCGCTGGAGAGGTGATTAAAAACAGACGTGATAAGAAAAAAATTATGAAATTTAGATTGAGTAGATGTGCAGGAGTAAACGTCATTCATCTCCCTCCCCCCACCCCTACCCCCACCCCACCCCCCTACCCCCACCCCACCCCACCCCACCCACACAGTCTGCAAGGCACAAAAAGACCGAAGTACCAGTAGCTGGGCTTCACACATCTCACTTGTCATCAAAGACAGTTACCGCGGGTGACTTTGTCAGGTAGCATGACTCATATTTGAGAAAGGATGAGGAGCTCATTAATGGAGCACTAAGCACTGGAATGACTAACAACAGGGACAGATTGCTGTGATTTCCTGAAATGGATGAGGTGTCTTTCTAACCTGCTAGAATTCTGACAACTGCCCAAATACACAGTGGCTAAAGGAGCCTGACTACATAAGTCTGATTAGACATTTTCAAGCTGCTTAGGATAGCGGGTCTGTCCAGAGGGTATTAAAGGGTGGTTACGGTGACTGAAAATGGCATTGTGGGGTCCCATATTTACTACCTCTCAGAAACTCCAGCGAAAACAGAGCTGGCTAAATGCTCTTCAGAGTTTACCAGATCCACTGGAGGGAGATGAGCCAGAGACATCATGAAGTCCCCTCTTCGACAATTTTATGTGGGAGGCAATCAGATCTACAATGAGGGCACCAGTACAAAACTAAGATAGACAAATGGCATTTTTTGTCAAATGATATGCATTGGCGGTTTTTTGCAGTATCCAATGGCTCTATTTGGCCAAACACGGGTCGGTGAATATATTACTTAATTAATTCCCTTTTTCTTGCTATTTAACCATCTGTCTCCATTCTAACTGCCAGCACTGCAAACTCAACCTGGGCTCGGACAAGCTAACGGGGCTCTTTCCTTCTCAGTTATCACAACCTTGAATAAAGGTTTTGTAGGTCAAAGTGGGGCTTTATCTGTGCACCCCATTGTCTGCACATTATGTCCTCTGAGACACCTAAACAGCAACTGCTTGAACTTGCAAACAATTCTCTTGGATTCATAAAAAAAGGAATCAAATCCAGCTCACCCTCTCTTAACCCTGCAGAAAGCAACACAGTGAACTGGGATAACACAGGCAGTAAAAAATATTCAGGGTTTGAACCAGTGTCCATCGAAGTAAATGGAAGGACTCCCAGACACTGGATCGGGTCCTTGCTCATTGATGTGACAGATGGTCTGTGACTACACAGAGCTGCAGAGCAGTTGAATAAACAGGTGTCGTTTTCACACAGGCCTAGATCCTCAAAGGTTTGTAGGCACCTAACACCCATTGAAATCAATGGGCATTAAATGCCTAAATACCTCGGAGGATCTGAGCCAGAGAGGTAACCATATACTAAGAAAATTCTAGTTACAAACTGAGAGGTAGTATCCTGTCAGAGATTAACAGAGAAGAGGACAGTGCTGGATCTGGGCTAGCTCAGCGTAGTGATCTGGAAGAGGAGATGGACCGGGCGGTAGCAGCATTTACCAATGTCACCAAATTGTAGGACCTAGGTTAGACCAATCCAGGGTTGGATCAGTCCAGAAAACCTCCTGACTAAGTAATCATTCACTATAATGGCAGATGAAATTTAGCCTCGAGAAAGGGCAGGCTAATGATCACTGGGGAAACGACTGAAATTCTTGTACCAGTTACACTATAATGAATCAGGGCTATGTCTGTACAATTTATGTTGTGAAGTTGTATTATGAAAACCTGCTGCACCATGAATGCCCATATGTACGTGGTACACAGTGTTGTAGTCGTGTTGTATCTCTAATATCCTGGGACCAAGGTGGGTGAGGTGATATCTTTTATTGGACCAATTTCTGTGGGTGAAAGAGACCAGCTTTCAAGCTCACAGAGAGCTCTTCTTCAGGTCTGGGAAAATGAGGGAGGCCAGGTCTACACTACAAAATTATGTCGACCTAAGTTACGTCAGCATACAGCTGTCACAGTGAATACATCACTTCTGAGTGTCCACACTACACTCCTTATGTTGGTGGTGCGCATCCTCACCAGGAGCGCTTGTATCGATGCAGAGTGCGGTGCACCGTGGGTGGCTATCCAGCATAGGGTGTTTTGGGAAGTTTTTGCCTCACCTCATGGGGGCCAAAACAAGTCGTGCAGGAGTGACTGGAAGCATGGGTTCAACTTCCCATCATGCCGTGTTCTCCATCCCATAATTTCATTTGCATTCCATACTATTTCGCGCCTCTTTTCAAAATCCCCGCAAACCCGCATGTCCCTCCTTGCTATCCGCCATCCCAGCTCTGCACTATTGTGATGAGCAGTGTGAGCATGGGCCACCTGATCCTGCAGTATTTGCAGAGCCACAAGAGGAGCTCTGCGGAACACGATTCCTTGGCGGCTAGCTTGCTGTGGGACATAGAAAGGAGAAATTCAAGGTTGTTGGCAGTGCTCACGGAGCAGCTGCAGATGGTGGGGCAGTGGTTCAGGGCCCGAGAAACAAGCACTGACTGCTGGGATCGCATTGTCATGCAGGTTTGGGATGATGAGCGGAGGCTGGAGAACTTTTGAAGGCCACATTCCTGGATCTGTGTCCCGAACTCGCCCCAGCCCTCCAGTGCAGAGACACCAAAATGAGAGCC
This sequence comes from Platysternon megacephalum, assembly GCA_003942145.1. Classification (NCBI taxonomy): domain Eukaryota; kingdom Metazoa; phylum Chordata; order Testudines; family Platysternidae; genus Platysternon; species Platysternon megacephalum. Next base: position 337,674 of record QXTE01000275.1, read on the forward strand.
ACCCTGACAGCGGAAAAGCAAGTGGTGATTGCACTGTAGAAACTTGCAATGCCAGATTGCTACCAGCCAGTCGGGAATCAATTTGGAGTTGGGAAATCCACTGCGGAGGCTGTTGTGATGCAAGTGTGCAGGGCAATTAATTGCCTCCTGCTATGCAGGACTGTGACCCTGGGCAACATGCAGGACTGTGACCCTGGCAACATGCAGGACGTAGTGGATGGATTTAGTGCAATGGGGTTCCTGAAGCATGGTGGAGCGATAGATGGCAGGCATATCCCTATTTTAGCACCAGACCACCTTGCCACAGAGTACATCAACAGAAAGGGCTACTTTTCCATGGTTATGCAATTGCTGGTGGATCGCCAGGGATGTTTTACCAACATCAGTGTTGGCTGGTCAAGGAAGGTGCATGCTACTCGCATCTTTAAGAACACAGGACTGTTCAAAAAGCTGCAAGCAGGAACATTCTTTCCCGACTGGCGGATTACCATTGGGAATGTTGAAATGCCAATAGTGATCATGGGAGACCCAGTCTACTATCCCTTGCTCCCTGGTTCATGAAGCCATACACTGGCCACCTCACCAGCAGCAAGGAGTGCTTCGATTACAGGCTAAGCAGGTGCAGAATGACGGTTGAATGTACCTCTGGTCATTTGAAGAGTTGCTGGCATTGTCTACTTACGAGATTGAACCTCAGTGAAAAAAATATCCCAATGGTTATAGCTGCCTGCTGTGTCCTGCATAATATCTGTGAAGCAGAGGAAAAGTTTCTGCCAGGGTGGAGGTGGAGCGGCTCTCTGCTGAATTTGAACAGCCAGATACAAGGGCTATTAGAAGAACTCAGTGCAGAGCTATATGGCTCAGGGAGGCTTTGAAAGCCCATTTTAATAGTGAGCCTGAGTGATGTGTCAGTACTGGTCATGGGCTCCTAGGCGGAGGCAACAGCCAGTTCCCAGGCAATGTACCAAAGAGGCCAAGGAAGGGACCAATGCTGCAGCCTGCTGAGGGATCCAGAGAACAGAGGCTTGGATTCTCCCTCACAGCAAACCTAATGGGTGGCCTGGAGGAGACGCTCGCTAGGATCTGTGGCTTATAGACTGATGAGTACTGAGTTTGCCTTCTTGAGAGATCACAGCTATCTAGTCATCCCTGTAGATACCTCAGTAGAGGCCTCTGCTTTAGATACAGCTTAAATATTAATTGTAATAAAAGTAAGTATCCATGTACAAAGGGTAAATGCAATTCAGAGGACTCAAGAGTGGGCCAGATTCTTAGCTTTGCTCCATTGACTTCAATGGGGTTATGCTGACTTACACCAGCTGAGGATCTAGCCCAATATCTGTAATTATATTTGGTAGGCTAAAAGAGGAATATCTATTCTCATGCTTTGGGGTGTAAGATGACCTCCAGAGGAGGTCAGGAAGTAATTTCCCCCCATGGTTTAATGTAACAGTTGGACAGGTGCATTATGGGTTTCCTCACCCCCTGGTGAAACATCCAGCGGAGGCCACTGCCAAGGACAAGATGGAACCAGTGCCCAATGTGGCAATTCCTTGTAAAGTTAAAATGTCTGAAGATGAGAAAGCTGACTGGCTACTGCTCTCCAGTACTGAGTAGGAGACCTGGGTTCAAATCCCAACCTCCAACTCCTCTGGCTGTGAACATGAGTAAGACAATGATGTATTCTCATGGTAGAGAGCAATGCCTTCGGTTTCTCAGCGTAGTGACTTCATCACCCTACTGCTGATTAGATAGTTCATTGGCTCAGAGCTAACTGGCTGATTCCAAGGAGTAGCTGGCCACTTGGGTCTGCTGAAGGAAATCATGGGGAGTTGGCTTAGGAGCTCATCCTGCCCAGCCTATGACGGGGAGCAGTTCCAGGCCCTGTTCTTACTACAGCTTTTAACAGAGTGTAACCAGCTGCTGCATGGTTGACTCCAAACATGGTTTGCATTCACCCACAATAGGATTAATACTCTATTAGTAATCATGATGGCTAGCAGTGCTTTAGCTCCACAGAGGGTTACACCGACACATGGTACCTTCCTGTAATTGGTCCAGCAAGCTCTCTATTTACAGTAGACAGGACCCTGTAACCAAGTTGCCATGTCCCCCATCTTCCCCCTCTTTGTGGTAGGGCATCCCAGCATGCATTGCTCCAGGTGCTGCTGCTCTGAGCACCCTTTTCCAGGCGAAGCCCTGACCACATATTCCCAGAATGCAGTAATGCAAGAAGGGTTAGACTGTAGTAGGGGCGGGAGTACAAACGGCAGCTGTGCTGTGACAAAAAGGCTGTTTCTCTGACATTATTCAACCATGTTGAGTGTAACCGGGTCAGATGAGCGTGTTATGAGCTGGCTACAAACACGTGGTTCTGCTTGAACTGTAGAAGAACATGAGGATGCAGAAAGAGACCTTTGGGGGAAGAAGAATATGGACTTGGCAGCAGCACCAGAGTAGCTTGCTAACCGACACACAGATAGGTTCCATTTCCTACTCTGTTATTCACCCATGCAAATCCAAAGCAACCTGACACCAGAGCCAAGAGCAACGTGTGGCCCAGGCAACTCCTCTACCTATTCAGAAAACACTTCTAATACTGGAAAGAATCCTGTGGCACCTTATAGACTAACAGAGGTTTTGCAGCATGAGCTTTCGTGGNACAGCTTATCAGTGATTCTGCCTAGAGTACCACAAAACATACACGACCTGAAAAGGAGGATGAGGAACAAATAATTAAATGCTGATTTCACTGAGTTCTCTCGCCTCCCTCTAAGCAAACTAGAATCCAAACAGAACTGAAAATGAGTGAACTCTCCATTTGGGTTTAGACAGCTAAGGGGAATGAAAACAGTTTAGACAAAACCAGTGCACAGAAGTTTAGTGAGTGGGATTCATTTAAACAGCTGATATAGTGGGGGGTAAAAGGAACCACAATGGGCTTGTCTTCCCTAGAAAATTGGATTACTTTAGAATGATGCCAAGGAATCATGTTAGCTTATTCCTATTTTTATTGCAGTCGTGCCAATGAACTGCAGTCATGGATCAGAATTCCATTGTGCTAGGCGCTGTACAAACAGAACACGATGTTATCCTAATGTTATGCTAACCACAATGTTGCAGTGAGTGGAAACAGGGGACAAGTCGTGTTTAGCATTCAGATAGCTGAGATTTAAAGAGTAAATTGGATGTGATTATTTCAGTTCCATATACACCATCTATCCCTTAAATAACTTAAGACCTCAACATTCCTAGAGTTTAAATCCAGAAGGGAAAATTAGATAATCTGGTGTGACCTCCTGTATAACACGTGCCATTAACTTCAAACACCACAGCATGTCATAAATCTGATCTAGATTCCCGTGTTTAAATAAAGTGGTTTGGTCCAAAGTGGTTCTTAGGTATCTTAAGCTCCTGCTACCTCCTTCCCACTTTTCCAGCAACTTTACTGGCATGACATTGAGTACAAGTGTTTCCAGAATTAGCATCCCCATACCGGACAGGGTTTCACAGTGGTACACAATGTGCCCATTTTGTAGTATTGTCCATTTCTCATTTGGTGGCAGGTGGCCAAATATCACAAGGCAGTTTGCTGCCTGACTTTCTTTCTTTGCAGTATTTGATGGAGTCCTTCCTTCCTCCCTGTTAAATGGGAAGTCAGATGATTTGTGGGAACATAAAGAAGTCGCTCACTCTCGTTCTTTGTACGGTGAAAGAGAGAGTCTTACTTTCAATTTCTCCTCTTAGGGGTGATTATAAAGTCATCCCTTCTCAGCTTGCCAATTCCTCTTTGGGGAGTATGGCGAGAGGGGAGACAGTTTGAGTTAAAGGCTATTTTAGGTCCAAATTTTCAAAAGCAATCAGTGCTTCTGGATGTCTCTGATTTGTAGGTGCCCAAGTTCGGACAACTTAAGGCCCCTCCCCCCAATTATCAGAACATGCTAAGCTCCCACCCGCTGGAAAACAGGCCCCTTTAAAGTGTCTCAAGTTGGGTGCTCATAAATTTTAGAGCCAGAAGGGACCATTGTGATCCTCTAGTCCGACCTCCTGCATAACACAGGCCAGAGAATCTCACCTAATAATTTCTGCATGAAGCTCAAAATCTCAGTTCTTCTCCTAAGGATCTCCCACGAGTTATGTAGTGAAGAGAGGCACCCAGAATGACTAGTCACTTGTGAAAGCGTATGCCTTTAAAATCTATAACGCAGGGAAATAGCTGGCTAACATCTCCAACATGCTTATTAGTCTCTGTAAGAGTTAAGATATCGGCCAAATTCAAAACTGAGTTCCATCAGGGCACTTTCCTGGAGTGACATTAGAAGCATGTTTGGTCAGTGCTGTGGTTTGTTTTCTAGAGTGGAATTCTGTTTGCTCATTGCTATTACTCTCAGATATGGCACTCTTCTTTTACTCAGGCTGCTATGAAACAGTGGGCAGAGGCTGCGGATCACATAGCTGCCTCTGGGGTTATTTGGGAAGGTCCTTTCATGGATTGAGAACTGGTTAAAAGACAGGGAACAAAGGGTAGGAATTAATGGTAAATTCTCAGAATGGAGAGGGGTAACTAGTGGTGTTCCCCAAGGGTCAGTCCTAGGACCGATCCTATTCAATTTATTCATAAATGATCTGGAGAAAGGGGTAAAAAGTGAGGTGGCAAAGTTTGCAGATGATACTAAACTGCTCAAGATAGTTAAGACCAAAGCAGACTGTGAAGAACTTCAAAAAGATCTCACAAAACTAAGTGATTGGGCAACAAAATGGCAAATGAAATTTAATGTGGATAAATGTAAAGTAATGCACATTGGAAAAAATAACCCCAACTATACATACAATATGATGGGGGCTAATTTAGCTACAACGAATCAGGAAAAAGATCTTGGAGTCATCGTGGATAGTTCTCTGAAGATGTCCACGCAGTGTGCAGAGGCGGTCAAAAAAGCAAACAGGATGTTAGGAATCATTAAAAAGGGGATAGAGAATAAGACTGAGAATATATTATTGCCCTTATATAAATCGATGGTACGCCCACATCTTGAATACTGCGTACAGATGTGGTCTCCTCATCTCAAAAAAGATATACTGGCACTAGAAAAGGTTCAGAGAAGGGCAACTAAAATGATTAGGGGTTTGGAACGGGTCCCATATGAGGAGAGATTAAAGAGGCTAGGACTTTTCAGCTTGGAAAAGAGGAGACTAAGGGGGGATATGATAGAGGTATATAAAATCATGAGTGATGTGGAGAAAGTAGATAAGGAAAAGTTATTTACTTATTCCCATAATACAAGAACTAGGGGTCACCAAATGAAATTAATGGGCAGCAGGTTTAAAACAAATAAAAGGAAGTTCTTCTTCACACAGCGCACAGTCAACTTGTGGAACTCCTTACCTGAGGAGGTTGTGAAGGCTAGGACTATAACAGGGTTTAAAAGAGAACTGGATAAATTCATGGCGGTTAAGTCTGTTAATGGCTATTAGCCACGATGGGTAAGGAATGGTGTCCCTAGCCTCTGTTTGTCAGATGGTGGAGATGGATGGCAGGAGAGAGATCACTTGATCATTATCTGTTAGGTTCACTCCCTCTGGGGCACCTGGCTTTGGCCACTGTCGGTAGACAGGATACTGGGCTAGATGGACCTTTGGTCTGACCCAGTACGGCCGTTCTTATGTTCTTATGATCTCTATCTGTAGGTGGGGGAGGGATTAGTCCTGCAGACTATCTCAGGAATGGAAGGCCAGGTTGTACAACTTTGCCAGGGCTCCCTGGCATGTGCACAGAGCCGAGTTTCAGCATTTGATTTGCTATGTCAGCTGGGCCACAAAGTCTCCAAGGGGTACACACTTCAGGAGGTTTCCTTTATTGCTAAGGGCCTGTCTAGAGGGGATTTTCCTCTCCATGGGCACCTCCCTTTCTCCAAAACAGGCTCTTTCAATTCCCTCAGTCTTTTACTTTCCCTATCTTAGGCACTTATATGGCCCCCATTACTGGGGTACCTCCACTCACCCCTGTGAGGTGGGGAAGTGCCATTATCCCCATTTCACAGATGGGGAACAGAGAGGTGAAGGCCCAGATCCTAACTCCGATTGATTTCAACTGGAGGTTGAGCTTTGAGGATCTGGACCTAAATGACTTGCCCACAGTCACACAGGAAGTCTGTAGGAGAGCACAGAATTGAACCCAGCTCAACCAAGTCCTAGCCTAGTGCCCTAAGCACTGGACCCTCCTTCCTATCTTTTCTTCGCCAGAGCTTTCTTCTTCCGCTCTCCTCTTTGCCTTCACACGGCCTCTCTTCCACTCAAACTGTCCCCTTCTGCCGTGTTACAAGACAGCCCCCGGGGCCAGACCCAGGCAAGTTCCCATGTTAAATCACTCCTGCATGGACCACACTTGGTGCCAAAAAGTAATTCAACGCCCGCTTCCAACGGTGGTTTGAAGAGTCGTCTTTTCACGACTATCCGGCAGCACCTCTCTGGAATCCTGAGTGAGGAGGAATCTAGAGGTCCAGGATGTGCTTTTCAGAGTCACTTAAGAAAAACCGCTGTGTGACGTTGCACTCCATATGTTTTATGGAAATATGTTTCTAAGTGTGAATATGATGTAACTGGAATATGCTTCATGCAAAAGGTCTCTTGTAAGGTATCATTGCAAAGCTTATGATCTACTGAGTGTGTTCGTCCTATTTGTTTGCATGTATTATTTCTGTCTGGAGTTAGGAGAATAAGAGATAAACTTGTACGGTATTACCGATGCAAACATGTTAAGTGGAAGCCATTAAGGATGCTTCAGAATCAATTAACTGTGAATGGGTTTGTTTTTCTGCAAGCCTTCCTATGTACATGTCTTCCAGCTACTAGGTAATGAAGAAGGAGGTCTTACAGTGACATGTGATCATGTCACCTGAACTGGAATCCATCTTTAACCTGGTGCTTTTCCATTTAGAGGGAGGGGTGGGAATTTAGAGAGAGACAAAGGATTTCTGCCTTGTGCCAAAGATATAAAAGGGGGTGGAATAGAACAAAAGGGGCTGCCAGTCATGAGAAATCCCTGAGTTAGCACCTTATCTGGAACTAACAAGGGCTGTATCAGGGGAAAGGATTGGGCCCAGACTTGGAAGGAGTCTAGTCGGTGAAAGAAGGTTCTTGGAACATCTCTGAGGTGAGATTTACCTGTATTCAGTTTCTTAATGTATTAGGCTTAGACTTGCGTGTTTTGTTTTATTTTGCTTGGTAACTTACTTTGTTCTGTCTGTTATTACTTGGAACCACTTAAATCCTACTTTTTATACTTAATAAAATCACTTTTGTTTATTAATTAACCCAGAGTAAGTGATTAATACCCGGAGAGCAAACAGCTGTGCATATCTCTCTATCAGTGTTATAGAGGGCGGACAATTTATGAGTTTACCCTGTATAAGCTTTATACAGAGTAAAACTGATTTATTTGGGGTTTGGATCCCATTGGGAACTGGGTGTCTGGGTGCTGGAGATAGGTGACCTGATGAGCAGTTTTTGGTTAAAGTCTGCAGCTTTGGGGGTGTGGACCAGACCCTGGATCTGTGTTTGCAGGTGGCTAGCATGTCTGACTCAACAAGGCAGGGTTCTGGAGTCCCAAGCTGGCAAGGAAAATGGGCTAAGAGGCAAATTCAGCACATCAAGTGACAGTCCCAAGAGGGTCTCTGTGACCGAACCTGTCACAAGCTGCCTCTGTGGTATTTTATCATCCTATCATCAGTCTGAACCCACCATTGCATCTGTTTGACACAAACCAAAGACCCCGTCCAATTAAAGAAACTGCATCATCTCTAGAATCCTGAGAGTCAGGACAGCAGGAGCACATGTGCTGTGAGGTGCTTTAAAGCCCTTTGCTGGTAGAGGCAACAGGTTGGACAAACAGCTGCAGGGATGGTCTAGGTTTACTGGCCCTGCCTCAACGCAGGGGCTGGACTTGATGACCTCTCATCATGGTCCCTTCCAGCCCAACTGTGACACCGCACCCCATATTCTTCACAGTGATATTATTCAGACACGATTATGACATAGTTATGATGTATTCTATGAAAGATCAGTCATGTGAGATGTCATTGGAAAGATTATGATTTGCTGAATATAATTATCCTATTAGTACGCATGTATCATTTCTGTATCTGCTGTTATGAATATTGACTATGTATCTATTTCACATGTAGTTACACCTGGGTAACGCCCACTAGATAAAACGTTTTCATTCTAGACAGTGGGTGGGGAATGGGCCATTAGGAACACAACAGGCCTTAGGAGAAGCTTATCTCCCACCTGGGGAGTCTTCCTGAGAACACTACAGACAGCCTCTGAATATGGCTGCTATGACTCTACAAGGACATGTGATGTGACCACATGTCTTTAGACTCCATCTTGGAATTTCAATGTTTTTCCACAGACCACTCTGGGAACCAAGCTTAGGAACAAAGTGTTCCTGCCATATCCAAAAGCTATATAAGGTGGAGAGAGAGACTGGGGTTCTTTGCGCCCCACACAAGAAGACTCCTGAAAACACCTGAGGAACAAAGACTGACCTGGGGGAAGTGCTGGACCCAGGCTAAAGGGATTTTTAGCCTGCGAATGGAACACGTGGGGATTTCAAGCTGTAAGCAAGTGCAGCTTGCCCCTTAAGAATCTGCAGCCTGCTTGTACCATCACTTAGGATGAGAATCTGCTATTCATATCCAATCTATTTAGTATATTAAACTTAGTGTGTGTTTTTTATTNATGAGCAGTTTTTGGTTAAAGTCTGCAGCTTTGGGGGTGTGGACCAGACCCTGGATCTGTGTTTGCAGGTGGCTAGCATGTCTGACTCAACAAGGCAGGGTTCTGGAGTCCCAAGCTGGCAAGGAAAATGGGCTAAGAGGCAAATTCAGCACATCAAGTGACAGTCCCAAGAGGGTCTCTGTGACCGAACCTGTCACAAGCTGCCTCTGTGGTATTTTATCATCCTATCATCAGTCTGAACCCACCATTGCATCTGTTTGACACAAACCAAAGACCCCGTCCAATTAAAGAAACTGCATCATCTCTAGAATCCTGAGAGTCAGGACAGCAGGAGCACATGTGCTGTGAGGTGCTTTAAAGCCCTTTGCTGGTAGAGGCAACAGGTTGGACAAACAGCTGCAGGGATGGTCTAGGTTTACTGGCCCTGCCTCAACGCAGGGGCTGGACTTGATGACCTCTCATCATGGTCCCTTCCAGCCCAACTGTGACACCGCACCCCATATTCTTCACAGTGATATTATTCGGACACGATTATGACATAGTTATGATGTATTCTATGAAAGATCAGTCATGTGAGATGTCATTGGAAAGATTATGATTTGCTGAATATAATTATCCTATTAGTACGCATGTATCATTTCTGTATCTGCTGTTATGAATATTGACTATGTATCTATTTCACATGTAGTTACACCTGGGTAATGCCCACTAGACAAAACGTTTTCATTCTAGACAGTGTGTGGGGAATGGGCCATTAGGAACACAACAGGCCTTAGGAGAAGCTTATCTCCCACCTGGGGAGTCTTCCTGAGAACACTACAGACAGCCTCTGAATATGGCTGCTATGACTCTACAAGGACATGTGATGTGACCACATGTCTTTAGACTCCATCTTGGAATTTCAATGTTTTTCCACAGACCACTCTGGGAACCAAGCTTAGGAACAAAGTGTTCCTGCCATAGCTAAAAGCTATATAAGGTGGAGAGAGAGACTGGGGTTCTTTGCGCCCCACACAAGAAGACTCCTGAAAACACCTGAGGAACAAAGACTGACCTGGGGGAAGTGCTGGACCCAGGCTAAAGGGATTTTTAGCCTGCGAATGGAACACGTGGGGATTTCAAGCTGTAAGCAAGTGCAGCTTGCCCCTTAAGAATCTGCAGCCTGCTTGTACCATCACTTAGGATGAGAATCTGCTATTCATATCCAATCTATTTAGTATATTAAACTTAGTGTGTGTTTTTTATTTACTAGGTAATCTGCTTTGGTCTGTTTGCTATCTCTTATGATCACTTAAAATCAATCTTTTGTAGTTAATAAAATTTGTTTTTGCTTTATCTAAACCAGTCTGTGGGAATCCTAACTCGGGTGCAGAAAGCTGTTGCATATTCCTCTCCACATTGAGGGAGGGGGCAAATATCATGAGCTCACGCTGTACAGATCCCTGTGCAGTGCAAGATGGTATAATTTTAGGTTTATACTCCAGATGGGGTGTGTGCCTGAAGAGCTGGTTGTTGCCCTAGCTGTCGCCTTCCTATGCAGGGGCTGGTCAAAGCGCCTGCATGTAACTGCAGCTGGGTGTGTTCCTGTCTGTATGTATGCTGGTGAAAGTGCAGGCTGAAGCCGGGAGGGCTTGGCAGCTTGTCACAGCAGTACAGTGTAAGAGAGAGCCCAGGCTGGTGGGTCAGAGTGGCTCAGTGGTACCCCACTTCCAGCTGGCACCCCAGGGGGAATCCATCACACCAACATCTCTATGATTCTACATAATGAACTAGAGGAGAGTAGCTGGGGCAGGATGGGATGCTATTATGTTAGAACAAGTCTGTAGATGGGAATGCAGGGATGGGGTTTATCTGTCACCTCGGTCCCAGTAAACTAAAAGTTTCAAAACTGAAACTGTTGCTTCGAAACTGGGGACAATCAGTATGTGCACAAGACAAACTCCGAACCACAGACCCCGGGGGATCAGGAACAGATATTGCTGAGAACCCAGATATTGGTCAGCTGATGAGTCAGGGATGTTTCTTCTTTTCTCTTTTTCTTTACTATTTCCAAGCCCAAGGTTAGGGTTCAGGTTCAGCAGATGGGTGGGGTGGGGGAAGGAATCTTACCCTGATCTTCCTCGGGGCTACCATGATGCAGCCACTCTGTAGGCTGCAGGAGCAGTCGGGGTTTACTGCAATGCTGTTCTGTAGAACCAGCAGATTCCTTGGCCACAACTTCCTCATCCCCTCCCCTCCACCCCCCGCCATAAACACTCTGCAGGGAGCCCACCCCCTCAGCATAGTGGGGACTCAGGCCCAAATCCTACATCCATCTGCAGTGCAGTTGCATTGGTTCCACTGCATCTGGAGCCTTCCAACGCTGTGGAGAAGGGGCAGGATTTGCCCTGCAGAAGTGAAACAGCAGGTAAAAACAAGCAGGAGGATCTTGGAACGCTGGGCCAGATGCTCAGCTGCTGCAAATCAGCCTACCTACGCTGCTAAAAATGGAGCTATGTTGATTTACACCAGCCCCAAATGTTCCCTTAACCTAAATATAGATGGGGGGGGTGGGGGGTTAAAGTTAAGAAACCATTAAAAACTGGCAATTTTTGCAAAAATGTCCCCTCTGAAACAGCAGCCTCAGAGAATCATAGTTATTGTCTCAGATGTTATCATGGCAGATGAGGTGGTTTGCCATCCCCAGCCCACAGCATCTACCTCGTGCAGCTTCTTTTAGATCAATGGCTGTCTGAGATAAGCCAGAAATATCTTCTAGCTGAGACAAGCTGCTGGGTCAGACATAAAGCCAGAAAGGCCCCCCCGTTGCCTCCGCTAGCAGAACGAGACACTAGAACCCTGGAGGTTTTGTGCACATCCCACCTGCGGTAACACACATGATGCTCGCACAGCTCCCCCACCACCTGAGTGGGGAAAACCTGCTGCTTATGTCTGTTCTGCTATCTGGCCACAAGTCAGCTTACACAGCAAGTTGCATTATACGGGTCAAATTCAGGGCTGTCATGGAAGTCAATGGAGTTGCACCAGCTTACATATGGCCCATGCTTCCTCAAAGCTGAGGGAGGAGCTGTTTCCCATCACAGGCCCGGCCATGCAGCTGACTGCTAGGAAACTAGGAGGAGAGGGTGACAAAAGACGCCTTTGTTATCTCCCTTCCTATAAAGCTTTCAGTGCAGCCTTTCCTCTCACTCTGCTCCTCTGGAGGCAGACGCAGAGATCCCAGCGCTTACTCATAACAAGTTCTGAGGCTTGGAACTTGTCACACACCTCAAGAGAAACCTCACCCGCACAAACACACTGACAAACAGAAAAGTTCCTTCTGTCTCACACGTGGTAGCGCTACTGTGAAACAGGGCCAGGCTCAGAGCAGCAGAGGGAAGCATCAGGCTTCTGTGCTTTACCAAAGCCATTAGTACGTGCCGAACATCAGTTCAATCAATTCCATGTGTATTTGTATTTCAGTCGCCTCTTGAAGTCCACCCCATGGTGTTAAGTGCTGTACAAATGTAGAACTAAAGGCAGTGTCTGCCATGAAGAGCTTACAGTCTAAGACAAGATAGAATAGGTTGATACTGATAATGTACCTAAGGAAACAATGTGACTTTTGTGGGGGGAAGAGATTTCTGAGGTTTCATAATTGTGGAAGAAGGAAATTGAATCATAATACAGCTGAACCTTGCTAGGCCGCACTAGCATCTGGAAGACCAGCTGTGAGTCACCACAGTCACTAACCAGTGCGATAGGGTCCCATAGGGCCTTCTAATTTGGTGAGTGTGGTAGGGGGGAGGTAGCAAAAATTCCCCCCTCTGTACCATCATAGAGTTACACTGGTGTAAGAGAATGGAGCACCAGTCCCCTGGTCTGGGGGTGGTGGGTGGGGATCCAGGGAATGGGGAGGGCCAGCTCTGTGGCATGCTTCTCTTTCCCCTGACCCAGAAGAAGCCTCTCCATGGGTCCACCATGATGATCAGGATCTGTAGGTGGGGAGGGGATGAAACAGCTGCTGTCTACATCCTCAAATCTCCCATCACCATCAAGCCTGTCTGCAGACCCATCCTAACTTAACGCTGAGCATTGACTTGCAGGGGTTCCCCTCTCTGCTCCTGTACCCACCTTCATGGGCTCTAGGGGCAGCAGCCAGTGGAGGACACCCTCATGCCACAGCTCCATCTGGGACTGTATAGCTGGAGCCCAAGCCCTGGGACCCTCCCACCCTGCAGTGTCCTAGAGCCTGGGCACCAGCCCAAGCCTGGAAGCCTGCACTGCAATGAAACAACCCCGCAGCCTGAGGCCTGCAAGTCTGAGTCAGCTGGCACAGGCCAGCCATGGGCTTTTCTTTGCTGGGTAGACACACCCTCAGTTCCTGGAAGACTGCAAGCATTAGCACTAGCAGTCAGTCACTCCTGGACCCCAGCTTTGCTGCCCTGGCTCTGAAAAACAGCTCACTAGATTGCTTCAGTCTTCTTCTGGAAAGCCCAGAGGCTGCTCATGCATTCTTTGTAGTTTGCCAAACTCGTCCATGCAAAGTGTTGCAAGGGTACATCTGTCCTGGCTAAAGGAGCCTGATTCATACTAAAGAGAAGGTGGCAAGAGAAATATAGAAGAGAGGTGAGAGGAAAAAGATAGGGGTGAGGTTAACACACCAGAGGACATGGGACTGGAGTAGCAAGATGGTTCATGTCTTAAGAGTTTGCTCAGGAAAGAGTAATGAGGATGGAGATGTTGCCTGGAGTCCTCTCTTCATCAAATCTTTCAGAGTCAGGAAAGAAGCCTAGAATATGCTGATAAATCTCTGGGTGACAGCACATGTTGGTGTCACCCATGGTGGGGGATGGTGAAGGAGGATGCCCTTTGACAAGGTGACTGATTAAAGACACCAAAGGCGCTCCCCAGAAATGGAATGTCCTGAAGGGATGGCACCCTTGTCCCATGCAAAGCGTCCAATCAAACTGAACATCCAATAGTCCACATTGCCTGCTATCTCAAAGTGATCCTGGTCTGTTGCTTGAACAATGTGATAAACTCCATCAATAGCCGCAAGAACTCCCAAGCAACAGTTCTTTAGGCCACACAACTAACCAGAGTTGATTGCATGGGGCTCAGGTAATTAAAACCACTTTGCTACAACCACCTTTGAGTTCAGAAAGATCTGCCTGGTGCTCAACAATTTCAGTTTGAAACCGGGGGTAGGGATCACGATGATTTTAGTGTTTTATGTTGCCGAAGTGGGACTCCATTTCCCCACTTCTCACGTATGTGGTTTGGCAGATGCCTAGCACAGGTGAACGCAGAACACTACAGCTTGACAGCACACAAGGTTAGTGGTTGGTTAGGTCTGGTTTGAGAAGCGAAATAAGTTTGGTGCCGGTGTCGAAGCCAGCAGCTTGGAGGATGCGTCACAAGTGTGGTTTCCATGGGCAGAGATCACAGGATGGCTTAGTGAAGCCAACAGCAGGTCTGTTTAAAACAAATAGGGAGAAATGCACTTTCACAGAGCGTGTTCAGCCTGGGAAGCTAACAGTTGGGCTCTAGATACGGTAGCTGAATTTAGAAGGTGCTGGACGGCATGAAGGACTAAGGCCCCAGCTGTGTCTCCATCTCCCCCACCCTGGAAGTCCCTCTACCTGTGCTAGCTCAAAGCACCAACAGCTGAATTCCTTTCCTCCAAACCCTCCCACCTCCCTTCCTTTCCATTTCTGTCGACAATGCCATTGTCCTCCCTATCTTGCACCCTCCAAGGTTTGAGACTTTGGTGAACTCTCTTCTCCTCTCCCAACTGGATACTGTCCCTACATCTTGCTGGTAGTCATCATCATCTCCAAAGTCCATCCATTCCTCTCCATTCACACCACAAGCTTCACATCCAGCAGTGATCAGCTCAGACCTCCACTGCTACGTCCTCCTCCAGCCTCCCTGAAGCGCTCTCAGCCTTCTCCAGTTTCCTGTGAAAAGCCCCCTACTTCACGGGAGGCTGCGACCATTCTCTGCCCCTCCTAAAAGCCATCTGGATAGTCGCCTCCTGGGGTGCCCTCTTGCAACAGGCTGCAGCATGACCGGTGCTCCTGCCTCGGTTTCCCCTTTCTCTGGGGAATGCAAAAGAACATAGTATCTCAGTGTCTAATATGAAGCCTGCATCTGGCTGCAGTGTATTCATACCCACCAGTGCAGTACTCCCCCCAAAACCTTGTAGTAGAACCGTTTTCCAATTTCCACAACAAACATACAGCAGGTTTTTCCCAAGGCCGGCAAGTCACCCACCCAGGAGTCACAAGCGGAATTTTTTTCTCAGTGCCACTAGCCCCTGAGCCAGAGCCCCACTCTCCTGGCCTGCAAGTCCTACCCTTGCAGTGTCTCAGACAACCCAACACCAGCAGAGCAGTTTCAGAGTGTACAAGGGGTAAATTCTGGGGGGAGATGGACTGGCTCCAATGCAGAGAGGCATTCAAGGGAATTAGGGGGTGCTGTGACATCAGCTATGAACAGCATTTAGTACAATAGGCAAAAAACTGCCTGGGATCGTAAGCTGTTTGGGGCTTTTTGTCCTTTGTTTATGCAGCCTCTAGCACAGGGGTGGGCAAACTTATTGGCCCGAGGGCCACATCAGGGTGCGAAACTGTATCCAGGGCTGGGTAGAGAAGGCTGTGCCCCCCAAACAGCCTGGCCCCCGCCCCCTATCCGCCCCTGCCCACTTCCCACCCCCTGACTGCCCCCCCCCAGAACTGCCAACCGATCCAACCCCCCTGCTCCTTGTCCCCTGACCGCCCCCTCCTGGGCCCCCCCGCCCCTAACTGCCCCCCGGGACCCCACCCCATCCAACCCCCCCCAGAACCTCTGCCCCATCCAACCGCCCCCTGCTCCCTGTCCCCTGACTGCCCCCTTGAACCACTTGCCCCTTATCCAACCCCCCCACCCGCTCCCTGCCCCCTTACTATGCCGCTCAGAGTGGCAGGAGCTCGCAGCCTTGCCGCCCGACCGGAGCCTGCCACACTGCCTGGCAGGAGCAGTGGGCTAGGGCGCTGGTGGCACAGCAAGCTGAGGCTGCAGGGGAGGGGGACAGCAGGGGAGGGGCTGGGGGCTAGCGTCCCCGGCCGGGAGCTCAGGGGCCGGGCAGGATGGTATCGCAGGCCGGACGTGGCCTGCGGGCCATAGTTTGCCCACCTCTGATCTAGCACAATTGTATTGTGACTGGGGCTCCTAGGTTACTGCAATACAAATAAAAAGTCACACCAAACAGAACTGGGCTCTGTGGCGTAGTCAAGTAGGATCTGTGCACAGCTGATTGCTTTGAGGTACTGGTAGTGATTTTAAGTGAGTTTTAAGTGTGGTGGCTGGAGAACAGACAAAGTGGTTACTGGTTTGTTATTTTCTGTTTGCTTATTTCGGGAAAGGGAAGTAGGGACAGAAAAGGAAGCAAAATAAGTAAGAATGAAGATCAAAAGCAGCTAAAACTACACAAGGTGCAAATTGCCCAGAAAGACTGAACACTGGGTGCTGGGAAAGTCTCTGTTACCTAAGAAG
The DNA here is from genome assembly GCA_003942145.1 of Platysternon megacephalum. Lineage (NCBI taxonomy): Eukaryota > Metazoa > Chordata > Testudines > Platysternidae > Platysternon > Platysternon megacephalum. The sequence continues at coordinate 353,934 of QXTE01000275.1, forward strand.
CCCCTGAGCTGAGTGCATCAGTTTCGGGGAACTGCAGACGGGTGTGGCCCAACCTCTGTCTGTGCTGAAGCTGACTGGAGTGTCTAACTTAGCAAGACAGGAATGGAGGGGTGCCTGTTCTGGCAGGAGGGGGTTCTCTGTGGTATCCCAGCTCATCGAGTGATGGTCTCAAGGGAAGACAAATGGAAACTGATGTATAATTTGCCCGGGAAAAGGCTGACCTGGAAAAAGAAAAGGCTGCCCACCAGCCTGGACTTAAGAGACAAAGCAATTAAGACCCAGAAGCATGAACTGGCTGTAATGGAGTGGAAGAGGGGCACAGAGACATGTATCCTGGAGCTGGAAGTTGGGGTCCTGGTGACTGCTATGGTGGGAACAAACCCCAAGGACTCTAGCTGGAAGCAAACCCAACCTGAGTGAAAGGGGGTGGATTTTGCTGGCCAGTGAAAGGTCTGTCATAGCTGGTAGCTGTAAGCCTACAGCTGGATGAGGGTCTCTTTCCCTTTTGGGGGACACAGGAGTGTCTGCCCCATAGGGGAGCCCAAAAACGAATTTTAGGTATACTGCCTCCGCCATGGTCAGTGTCCAAGTCTCTGGCAGTAAATTCAGGAGGAGGGTGTGACGTTGTGCAGTCTATATGGTTTTGTAAAAACATGATAATAAGTGAATATAATGTAACTGGAATATGCTTCATGCAAAAGGTCTCTTGTAAGGTATCATTACAAAGCTTATAATCTACTGAGTGTGTTCGTCCTATTTGTATAAATGTACCACTCTTGTATCTAAAACTAGAAATATAAAATATAACTCTGAGGGCCTATTGTAATTATGCAAAGTGTGGGCCATTAATGGTGGTTTGGAATCTTGATGACTCCCATTAACCAGGACCATTGTCTGCAGATGGCTGTATTTACCTGTGAGTCTTCCTGTATATGTGTGTGCTGGCAAGTGGGTAATGAAGTCTTACAGTGACATGTGATCATGTCACCTGAACTGGAATCCATCTTTAACCTGGTGCTTTTCCAGTGAGGGGGGGTGGAAACCCAGAGGGACAAAGGATTCCCGCCTTATGCAAAAGATATATAAAGGGGTGGAAGAGAACAGAGGGGGGAGAGGAGCCATCATGAAGAATCCCCTAGCTATCACCTGAGCTGGAACAAGAGCTGTACCAGGGGAAAGAATTGTGCCCAGGCCTGGAAGGTGTCCAGTCTGAGAAAAAACTTACTGAAGCATCTCTGAGGGTGAGATTATCTGTATTCAGTTTGATTAGACATAGATTTGCGCATTTTATTTTATTTTGCTGGGTAACTTACTTTGTTCTGTCTGTTACTACTTGGAATCACTTAAATCCTACTTTCTGTATTTAATAAAATCACTTTCTACTTATTAATTAACTCAGAGTATGTATTAATACCTGGGGGAGCAAACAACTGTGCATATCTCTCTATCAGTGTTATAGAGGGCGAACAATTTATGAGTTTACCCTGTATAAGCTTTATACAGGGTAAAACGGATTTATTTGGGTTTAGACCCCATTGGGAGTTGGGCATCTGAGTGCTAAAGACAAGCACACTTCTGTGAGCTGTTTTCAGGTAAACCTGCAGCTTTGGGGCAGGTAATTCAGACCCTGGGTCTGTGTTGGAGCAGACGGGTGTGTCTGGCTTCAGCAAGACAGGGTGCTGAAGCCACTGAGCTGGCAGGGAAAACAGGAATAGAAGTAGTCTTTGCACATCGGGCGGCAGCTCCCAAGGGGGTTTCTGTGATCCAACCCGTCACAGGCTCATCTACTCTGACAGCTAAAATGTCTGTCCTTTATTTACTGATGAAATTAAACCAAACTTAGACCAGGCAGAAGGAAGCATGAGGCGGAAAGTCCAGCGCTATCAAGCCAAAGACTCAGTGCTGAATTTTGGAAGCACTCTGCTAAGCTTGTGTCAGTGGAAGTCACATGGCTAGATCCCTGCACAATGGTTGGCAAGTCACAGGTACAGTGTGCGGGCGCTGGGTGTTGTTGTTGTTGGCCTGTGGCATGCTGGAGGTCAGACTACATGATCTAGCGGGTCCCTTCTGGCCTTCAATTCTATGATTCCACGCTTCTGAGCACAGACGTGAGAGGTGGCTGGGGGTTGAAAGAAGAGATGAAAGCCCTCACACTACGAATACGACTGAACTTTAGCTGGAACAGGAGAGGCCTGAGTTTTTGCTGCAGAAATTCGTGAGTTCCGCTTCCCCTCACCTCATGTACGTGGGTTTGGTAGAGGATTACAGCCGTGCCACCAAGAAATGCATGGGGAGCTGCAGAGCATGGGTTGGAGACGTGAAGGGAGTGGGTTGGTCCTGGCATAGACACCCAGCGCTCAGAGGTTGCAGTGTGCGTGTGATGCCTGTCAGTGCCGAACAAGAGGGGAGCGGATGAACTTTAGAACGAGTTTAAGGACACGGTGATCAGTCACAGATCCGTGGGCACACACACACACACCCCATACGGGTTTGCTCATAGTTCTGAAGTCCTGAACTAAGTGATCTTGGAAATTTTGATAGCCGAGAACAGTCCTCGCCATGTTTTGTTTATGCTTTCCAGAGGAGTGGTGCTCTGGTAAGGGATGGGTAAGAGCTCCATTCCTCCTCCTCCCACCAGGCCCCTGTAGCTGTGTCATCCCTCTGCTGCTCAGGATCCATTCCTAGCATGTGTATGAATGGGGGGCGAACCGTACTCTTTACTAGTTCTTTCTTTCCCTCTTCAAAGCAGGGTGGGGTTCTGTTCTTCCAACCCCTCCCAATAACCCAGAGAAAACCACCCTATTTACCGTCTGTTATCCCTATGAAGAGGGCTTGTTTGACTCTTGGGAAGCTAGAATTTGTCTCCATGGAGAGGAACAAATGAAACCCCTCCATAAAGGGTGAGTAAGTTAATAAACAGACCCAGAAAGAATTCTTCAGATCCTGGGATAAAAACAAGGGTTAGACCCAAGTCAAAGCCAAGGTGGGCTGGGGTATGTGCTTGGATCTGGGCCCATCTTCCAGGCAGGAATTCATAGGTTTGGCTGCAAACGACACAGAATTCTGTGGTTTCAACAGTAGTTCGGAAAAAGCCGCCTTCAGCTAGAAGTTTTGTTTTGAGTTTGTGGGTTCATTCACATGCACCACTCATACTGCAACACCGGGGGAGGAGTGCGGACTTCACATCCTCTCAGACAAAAGGCCAACAAGCCTCTCCGCAGCGAGACCTTGCTCGCCCCCGCCAGCCGCTCACTGAGTGGGCAGGCTATGCACGGCTGTCACTCCCCTGCCTCTTGAACCTGTCTCAACCATCACTGTTGCCACCCATAGGCCCTGTTGCTGGCAGCTCAGCAGGGGGGTCATAGATGCTGAACTGCCCTGCTCACTGTCCCCCTGGGCAGGGAAGGAGGCACACTGCTGGAGGAGCTTGGGGAAAGGGAGGAGGGATAACTCAGTGGTTTGAGCATTGGCCTGCTAAACCCAGAGTTGTGAGTTCAATCCTTAAGGGGGCCACTTAGTGATCTGGGGCAAAATCGGTACTTGGTCCTGCTAGTGAAGGCAAGGGGCTGGACTTGATGACCTTTTGGGGTCCCTTCCAGCTCTATGAGAGATATATATCTCCATATATATATATATAAAAAAAGGGAGGGATGATTCTGTTCTTACCAGCACTAAATTCACTGACGTGACTGTGTTAANTATATATATATATAAAAAAGGGAGGGATGATTCTGTTCTTACCAGCACTAAATTCACTGACGTGACTGTGTTAAATGCCCAATTGATTTGCAACTCTCAGACAGTTGCAGCAAGAGCCGGGTCACCCTTATCACAGGGGCTGCCCGGGGCTATAATCTGGTTCAGATTGCACACCAGTGCACATATCTAGTCTCTTGGCCATGTCTATGTTAGGGGAGTTTAGAAAGATGCTCCTGGTGGAGCTCTCGTGTAGACAGGGCCCTTTTGCCACCGTGGCAATCCTAGTGTGCACAGGGCGAGAGGTATTTTAATAATAATACACCACTGAGCTCTTATACGATTTATCAGTAGATCTCAAAACGCTTTACAAAAGGAAGTCAGCATTAGAGCTGATAGGGAATTAAAAAAAAGTCATTGGAAAATGCTAATTTGTTGAAGTCAAAATGGTTAAGGGCTAGTTTTAACTAATTTCTTATTTCAAAAGAAAAATGGGAAAAAAGGTTTAAAAATCCTCAAAACATCCCGCTCTGACATTTCCAAAATGAAAAATTCTGTTTTTTCCATTCAAAATGACTTTCCATTTAGAAATTTAAACTGATTATTGTAAAGTGTTCAAATAAATCCAAACAAGATGGATTTACCTCAATTGATTTCTTTTTTTGGGGTGGGAGGGGCAGAGAATGCCAGTTTGCTAACATTTGAGATGGACTTTTCATATTGATTTGGGAAAGGAAAAGTTTTTTAAAGTTTCATTTTTTTCCTCATAGCAGGAAAACTGTTTGTCAGCATCATTATGCCCATTTTACAGATTGGGAAAATGGAGGCACAGAGAAGTGAAGAGACTTGTCCAAGGTTGTGTAGCAGGCCACTGGCAGAAGTGGGAATACAACCCAGGTCTGCTTAGTCCCAATCCAGTGCTCTACCCACTAGCCCACACTGCCTCCCCTGTTATGTGCTCAGCATGAAGTTAAGAGGACCAGCTACCATAGCTGCTGGAACTGGGCAGGGGAGAGGGAAGTGCTGCTGCACGCCCTGGTTTGACGTGGTTTCCATTATATAAAGAGTTTACATTTTGGCACAATGGCTTTTAGCACCCCACTATAAAAATTGTTCCAGCACCCCTGCCAGCTACCACGTACTAAAACTATAAAGTCGCTCTATACCAGTGTTTTAAAAACGTGTTAGTTAAAATGTTTAAAACGATCCCATTTATCCCAGCATGGACCGGCTCTGAAGTTGAAACCATGCTAGCAAGAAGCTTGTAATACAGCTGTGAGTTACTGTTCGAGACCTCAGCTCCCATTGTAGCACCAAGCTGAGTAGCCAGCTTTACAAAGCAGTTCAGCATGTTGAATGCTGAGCAATTCTGAAAATAATGGGAATGACGGGGGAGGGGATAAAAATGCTTAAGTAAACCAACAATCCCTTATCTGTTTAGCAGAGCCCTGTCACCAATGGTCTAATCCTGTGACGGAGACGGCCTGTCCCTGGGATCTTTGGATTGTTAGTGATTTCCGGTAAAGCTTAGTGAAAAGATCATTGCATATCCCTAGGCAGGTTGGTGTACAGACGCTGTAATGGAATACTAAACTGCATTGTATTGTTCAGCCACTAGGTGGCATTGTGCAAAATACAGTAACTCCTCACTTAACGTTGTAGTTCTGTTCCTGAAAAATATGACTTTAAGTGAAACGATGTTAAGCGAATCCAATTTCCCCGTAAGAATTAATGTAAATGCGGGGGGGAGGGGGTGGTTAGGTTCCAGGGAAAAAATTTTCACCAGACAAAAGACTATATTTTACACACACACGCGCACACACACACACACGCACGCGCACGCACGCACACAATAAGTTTTAAAAAAAACAATGTAATACTATACACAGCAATGATGATTGTGAAGCTTGGTTGAGGTGGAGGAGTCAGAGGGTGGGATATTTCCCAGGGAATGCCTTACTGCTAAATGATGAACTAGCAATCGGCTGAGCCCTCAAGGGTTAACTCTCACACTCTACAAGGCAGCAGGAATGTAGGGAGGGGAGACAGCATGGCAGAGAGAGACAGAGACACACATCGTGTCTGAGAGAGAGAGAGAGAGACAGACACGCATTGCTCCTTTAAGTACGCTGACCCCACTATAAGTACATTGCCTTTTTAAGTAGATCAGCAAGTTGAGACAGCAGCTGCTGCTAGCAAGCTCCCTCCCATGTCCTCCGCCCCCTCCCCCCCCCCGCTCTATGGAGATGGGATAAGCGGGGTGCAGAAGCAGGGGAGAGGGGAACACCCTGACAGGCCCCCCCACCCCCACCCGCACAGCAAGCAGGAGGCTCCCGGGAGCAGCTCCAAGGCAGAGGGCAGGAGCAGCACATGGCAGTGGGGGCAGGGACAGCTGAACTGCCGGCAATGGCTAGCCTGCTGGGCGGCTGTCACACAGGGAACTTAGGGGAGCGGGGAGCTGATAGGGGGGCTGCCGGTCCACCCTGGTTCCAAGCCCCCACCAGCGAGCTGCAACGGGCTGCTCTTCCTGCAAGCAGTGGACAAAGCAGGCGGCTGCCAAACATTATAAGGGAGCATTGCACAACTTTAAACGAGCATGTTCTCTAACTGATCAGCAATGTAACAACGTTAACTGGGACGACTTTAAGTGAGGAGTTACTGTACCTTAAACACACCTCAGCCATACCTGGCAGAGCATTAAAGGATCTTATGATGAACAAATCTGGCGTGTATAAGCAAGCTCTGTGACCAGTCCTGATCTGCTACAAGAATACATGATGCACTCTGCTATCCTGTTTCTGAGTCACTGTTAGCCAAATGCAGAGGGGAGGTTAACAATAGAAGGGGCTCCCCTCCCCAGCTCTGATCTCCACCCATTGTTATCTTTCAGGCTGCCACGTGCCTCCATCATTGCATTGGCTCATGCTCCCAGAGGTAGGATCTGATCACTACGATAAAGGCCAGTGAGTCACTGCACAAAAATGCCCAAAGGTTCTATGAAGGGCAACAGGAAGCTAAAGGCCTGACTCCATCAAAACAAACAACCCTGCTGTGTAAATAAATCGCCCGATTCTCGTGTCACTGGCGGCTGGGCCTTCACAAGTCTCTGTCTGAAGTTTCCCATGAATGTTCTGAGCAGGACTGAGACACACCCGCAAAAGCATGAGTGGCCATCCGCACCGTGTCTCTACCAGCGTTCCCACTGCTGTGGCTGCGAGTGTTGATACACCGCTCTGAGCAGCCAGGTTGGCGAGAAGCTTTTCAGCAGAAAGGCTCACAAACAACGTTACAATGTGTGAATGTGGTAGCTACATGTTGTGTGGTTACAGCTTCTAGGAAAGCAGCTACTCAGCTGTTGTCTCGCTAGACGCAGTCCACTTTGTGCTTGCTAGTGTGAACTCTTATGTCCGCAGAGTGTGCTCAAAGAGCAGTGCTGTAAATACGAGCAGGATACGCTATATTCCTCGTATGTAACAAAGAGCCTGAATCTCTGCTTTGAGCGCACAACTTAAGCTTATGCGTGGCTAAGCCTAGGTCAACCTAGCTACATGACTCAGGGCTGTGGACAAAATTGTCCCCGTTGCAACATAATTTGGTTGGCCTAGCCACCAGTGTAGACACAGCTAGGTCAATGGAAGAATGCTGACCTAGATTAACTACATCGATGAAAAACCTCTTCTCTGTCAATGTAGGAAGCATCTACACTATGGCACTCCAGCGCACAGCTGTGCCGCTGCCATGTAGACATGGTTACAGCTCTAGCGCACAGGCGAGCACCATGAGAATTGTGTGGAAGACGAACATTTTTTAAACATTCATAGTACAGTTGCCCCTAGAAGCCTGCCAGGTTAGGCCCTTCTTTACAGCACCTAGCACAAAACACATAGCCCCCCAGAGCTGTACCATTACTTAGATGGGGACGTTCTATAGCATCTGTCATCCAAGGCTCTCAAAACTCTTTACAGAGATTAATTAAGCCTCTTGCAGTTGGTAAAAGGGGGTTATGCTTTCCTAATAGGGAAACTGAGGCACAGAGAGGTTCAGACCAACATTTGAACTGGTTTGTCTAATAAAGCTAGGTACCGAAACCCATATGTAGACTCCTAAATAGCTTGATTTGCTAAGGTGCTGAGCAGCTGCAGCTCCACTGNCCTACCAGGAGTGATACCTGGTTCTCCAGCCTCTGCTTAAGCTTTTCAGTGCCGCCACTCAGAGCGAGTGATGGAGCCTCAGAGCCAGATCCTGCCCTCAGATACCTGCCTGGGGCTCACTATGGCCAACCATTCTCCATGTCTTTAATAAGAAGTTATACAATGCCTTCAGAGCACAGTATTCCCATGAAACCTCCCCTTTCAGTGCAGCCGTTATCTTCCAACAGGAGGAAGGCCCCTCAGCAGAGAAAAGCAATGCCCAACACAGACACCGTTATTCACTACTTGTACTGCAGTAGCCTCTAGAGGTGCCGATCAGGACCCCAACGTGCTAGGCGCTGTACACACACAACAAAAGGATGGTCCCTGCCCCAAGAACTTACCATTCAGGTGATGGTTGCACACATTGATACACATCAGCCGTGGGTTAGTGTCCAGGCTCTACACGGGAAATTTGACAAGCCAGATTTTGAGATTTAAGGAGAAATCCTCTCCCCTGAATTCCCCTGGACCTGGGAGACCGAGAATTGGGTCCTCCCCAACCCATATACTTGTTCGCTGGTCCCAGAGTGCTCCCCAAAATACAGTTCCTGTGATCAAAATACTTTCTCCTTCCAGCCCGGTCTGCTCCTTTTGTGCCTTCCTACATCCCCAAGAGAACAATTCCAGAGAGATTTGCTCCCCAGCGACCCAGGCAGGGATGAGCAGCTGTTGTCCAGAGCTGTGATGACCATTTAAGCACACCTGCTGGAATGGCTGGAGAGGTAGGTTAGCACCTCTGAGTGGTCCTGCAGAGAAGAGAAGCAGGCACTTCCCGTGTGGCCGGTGGCTCAAGGCAGACAGGTTAGATCCTCTGGCAGAGGCTGGTACTTCTGGACCAGAGCCTCAACTGGTGTGAGTCAGGAAAGTCACCATTGACTTTAATAGAGGTATGCAAATTTATACCAGCTGAGCATCCGACCCTCTGAGAAGGCCAGCTAGTGCCTGTGGGCAGACAGGCTGACACCTTTCAGCTGCTTTCCTCCCTGCCAACCACAAGCTGCTTTCAAATGCATGCTGATTAGTCAGATAGGGATTGAACCAAGTATACCTTGTACCCTTACACTTCACTGGGAGTATGGGCGGCGGGGCTCAGCCCTTCTCAGGGTTAGGTCCTTATTCCCCCACCCCGCCCCATCCTCCGTACTGACCATGGGGTTGCTTTCTGGCTCTCCCCCAGCAGCGCAGTCTCAGGAGGGCTCTGTCTTGACTGGCTACCCATCAAAAAAGGTAACCACACGATTTTGCAGCGGCCGGTTGTGAGCAGTTGGGAGAGTGCCTCGTCCCTGCAAAAGCAGCCCAACAACCACCATGCTTAGCTCTTTTAGGCAATAAGTAACTGAGCCTCCCATCACCCCCACGGGGCCTGATTCTGTAGATTCTCCCTCCCCCGAGTTCTGCTGCCATCTCATGCAGCAAAGAGACCAAAGCAATTTCAGGTTGCACACATAGTAGTGCCCCATCTCCTGAGACAGCATAGAGCCATTCCTACATGGAGCCGCCTCCTGGAGCACCCAAAGCACAGTAGTGTCCACTCGCTCTTCCCTCTGATGTGACTCTGTGTCCCACCTCAGGACTTGGGTTTTTTGCTCAGCAGGATGACATCCGGTCTCAGCTTGCTGCTGCCACGTTAGTCTGTGTGCAGTGTCTGTCATGCTGTCTGGAGTGGCTCACCACCCTAGGTGCCAACCTCAGGGCAGACTGTCAAGAAACACGGCGCGAACCCCAAACTGGGTATGTGTTCTGTACTTAGATTTCACCAACCAAGTAACACGCATGAACTTCTCAGGCACTAGAACAGTCTTAATAGGGGACCACAGACAGTCCCTTTGGGTACTCTGATCTATCTTGCCACCCAGGCAAGCCTGCCTCTATGATAGATGGTCCCTTACAACAACAACAACAATATTCAGGTTACTGCTGGTCCCAAAGGACCAGTCACTCACCCCGGGTCAATTGCACCTTAGCTGTCTCAAAGACAATGTGTGGCAAATTGCCGGCACTACTATGATGGGTCTCGCGCTTTCTCTTCAGGGGGGAGGGTGTTCAGGGCACCGTTTCTTGCCCCTGAACAGGGATATTAACTGCCCCACTAGTGTCCTAGAGGAGGGGAGTGGAGAGGGAGGGACCTGGGCCCGCCCTCTACTCCGGGTCCAGGGACCCTAGGGATAGTGGTAAACCACTTGAACTAGCGGTTCCTTCCCCTGGGCTACTTCCCTCTCCTGCCCTTCAGCTTGTGGGGGCTTCCTGCCCTCCCTCTGCACAAGCCAGATGTCCCTTTACCTAGGGTCTTGGTCTTCTTAGCCCACCGCAGCACTTCTCCAAACTTTCCTCTGCTTCTCTCCAAACTGCTCTCTGATCCAACACCAATCCACTCTGTTTCTACTCCTCCAAACTGCTCTCTGCTCCAACACCAATCCACTCTGTTTCTACTCCTCCAAACTGCTCTCTGCTCTAACACCAATCCACTCTGCTCCAACTCCTTCAAACTGCTCTCTGATCCAACAACAATCCACTCTGTTTCTACTCCTCCAAACTGCTCTCTGATCCAACACCAATCCCCTCTGCTTCTACTCCTCCAAACTGCTCTCTGCGCCAACACCAATCCCCTCTGCTTCTACTCCTCCAAACTGCTCTCTGCTCCAACACCACTCCCCTCTGCTTCTACTCCTCCAAACTGTTCTCTGCTCTAACACCAATCCTCTCTGCTCCAACTCCTTCCCCTGTCTGATTGAAGCAGGGGGGTTTTACCAGGTGACTGGCTTCAGGTGCTCTAATTAATCTATAGCAAACTTTCTTCCCTCTACAGGGAATAAGGCTCCCTTCTAACCCTTTCCTGCTGCCCTCTGGCCATGCTGTATCACAGATGCTAGTAGCCAATACTATAATGAACTAACTCAAGGGTTATTAACTTAAGAAAAGAAACTTATCTACAAGTATAAATCAAGTAAATATACACACACACACAAGACACAGTCTTGGGTTTCAAAAGATGATAGTAGCTGCTATAATATTCAAGCCTATGTATCCTTTGGGGTTAACCCACGCAGAGCAGCTGGGGATCCCTTGCTTATGCTCAGAAATCTTTGCCCCTCAGAGTGCAAGCAGAATAGGGATAACAATTTCTCCTTAACAGGCATTTTTATTCCCTTCCCTTAGCATTCAAGCTGTGATGGGATGAGGGCTAGTTCACCTACCCTCTTCAGGGGTGTGGGAGAAGCAATCAACAAAAAGTCTTTGATGTCTGTAGACTTTCTTTTGTTGGGGAGAAAATAACATCTCTTCTGGTGAACTAGCATTTCACACTTGGCAATGCTTCTCCTCAACTGTGGGGGGTTTACAGTATTAGCAAACATTTTTATAGTTACAGAGCTCGCTCGCTTTCCCCGCTGAAGCCCTGGGGCCGGAGGAGCTCTGTGACCCCGCCACGGCCAAGTACTTGGGGATACATTTATTCAGATAGCTCCAAGCGCATGGATTTTGGTTGAAATGGTGAGTGTACTGCAGTTTATTTCTATGCATATGATGTATGTGCTTTTGTTGATATGGTTTAATGTGTATAACGTGTTTAATGTACCCCTCCAAAATCAGTCAAATTTAATCTCCCGTGCACGCCCCTGAAGTGAGGTTAATACATGTAGCATCCTACAAGCGTTCCATCAACTCTAAACACATTCTTATAACCAATATCTGTTGTAACAATACTAATACACAGGTAAGTCAGACTGCTTTCCAGTCATGCATTTGTCAGTGAGGCCTGGGGCCTTGGCCAGGTGAATAAATATACAGCTGCTATTACCTCTGGGACATTACAAGTTAAAACCAATCAAGGACTAATCACGTTTTAAAAAAAAATGTATCCAACACTTTAACAGGGGAAAGAGAGTTAACTGAAACAGGGTTATAACTGGTAAAGGGCAAAGGCAGGGGAACCAAGAGGAACAGGGTAACCACCCCAACAATAGTCAGGGGCCAGGAGGCAGATGGCAAACCCATGGATAGCCAGCACAGAGCTACCAAGACCCACAACAGCCAGGATGAGGGTCATGACCAGCATGAAGCCACTGAGCCGAGAAACAACTAAGAAGGGGCCAGCAATCCTAGCAACAACCAATAGGGCACCACTGATCTTGGCTAACAGCCATTGATGGACCCATCCTCCATGAACTTACCTAATTCTTTTTTGAATCCAGTTATAGTTTTGGCCTTTACAACATCCCCTGGTTGATTGTACGTTGTGTGAAGAAATACTTCCTTTTGTTTGTTTTAAGCCTGCTGCCTATTAATTTCATTTGGTGACCCCTGGTTCTTGTGTTATGAGAAGGAGTAAATAACACTTCCTTATTCACTGTCTCCACACCAGTCATGATTTTATAGACCTCAATCAGATCCCCCCCCTTAGTCGTCTCTTTTCCAAGCTGAACAGTCCCAGTCTTATTAATCTCTCCTCATATGGAAACCGTTCCATACCCCTCATCATTTTTGTCGCCCTTTTCTGTACCTTTTCCAATTCCAATATGATGAGCTACTGAGATCAGGTACAACCAGAGGTGGCGTGTGAGCCCAGGGGGGAGTAGTCGAGCCTAGCTCTAGCCAGCAAAGAGCCATCTAGACCAGCCCAGTCACACGGGGAACCGGAGGCATCGATTCTTTTCAATCAGTTTCCTAGAGCTCAAGTGCTGACTCCTACTGGGTGCTGCTCTGCTGGGGCTCATGAGCTGCCCTGACCCCAGATCAAAGCCCCACGCAGTGTTCTTCATTTCCCCATAGAGCAGCTGTAGCCAACCGAAAAAAGCAGTGTTTTCTCTAGAGGATGGCATGGAGACTGGGAGTCAGGACTCCTGGGTTCTGATCCACACTAACTAGCAGTGACACCTTGGACACATCATGGAGCTTCTCTGTGCCATACTTTCCTCCCAACTGTAGAATGGAGATAACTATCTACCTCCAGAGGTTTGGGATGCTCAATTAGTGTGTGTAGAGCACTTCCAGAGCCTGGGACCAAAGGCCCAAGTAAAGTGTTTATTATTTACTTATTTTTTTACACAGGATCCAGGATGTTTCCCCACCCCAGCTCTCTCCCACACCAGTGGGCATCCTCCTTTTGCAGCCTCAAGCCACTCCAGCTCTCCCCATCCTTGATGACCCTCAAGTATGCCTCTCATATCTTATCAGCTTTAGAAGTGGGGAGATAGCAGATCCTCAGTGAGACATCCTACCCCCCCGCCCCCCCGCCCCATTGGTCATAGCTCTCTGGTCATGAGTCCGGCTCATTCTGTCATACTCATGGTCCTCCATCTCTAAGTTTGCTGTGGCCCCCATTGGTGCCCACCCTACCAAGCCGGGGTGCTAGCATAGGAGCCAAAGGTCCTTTCCTCAAATGTCCAAGGCCTTCCCTTACCACATACCACACTTACCAGCTCTGCCAGGCTCTCCTGCCTCAATTCCCCATTCTCCCTTGGCCTGGCCTGTCTCAGTTTCCAAATCTGAAACTAGCAATTAAACAGGCCATGGTCTGTTGCAGGAAACATCTTGCCCCATGGCCCTTGTGGGATTTGGAGTCTTTTGCTTCCAGATAGAAGGGAAGCCGTTCAAAGAGTGCCTGGAACCACATGCCACAGATGCTAGTCATGTCACTTAATATGCTTCGATACCATGGTGATAACACAATTCAAGAACCTAAGACACAGTCCAGTCCAACCCCACAGTTATCCAAGCAGCACTCGGGAGAAAAGCTTTCTGTTAAACTTTCAGTATCTCCACCACTTCAGTTAGATAACAGAAGGCTCCCACTTGTGTTGGATCTTTAACAATCGAGAGAAACCCCCCAATCAAGTTAACGTAACCCACATTAAATCAGTGTTGGTCATCATCCTCCTCTGTAGGGGAGAGCAGATACAGCGTTTTTTGAGTCAGCTGCTGCCTCCAGTCTTGCAGACACCCAGGAGCGAGGTCATATTTCACAAAGATTTTTCTTCCGACTGTTTGTCAGGTGTTAACACATAGCAAGAAAATGTTTAAACAGGCTGAAAAATAATCTGTTCCCTTCCCAACAAATCTGGTTCCTCTGACAACATAGATGCTACCAGCTTCCTAGTAGCCCATAGAGTCTTCCCAGACAGGCAAGATAAACGAAATATAAGCATTTCAGGCTCTCTTTAGCCATGATAAAGAAGCAATAAAGGTACAAACATAGTTAGTCTCTCCTGCAGGTCATCTTACAAAGGATAAAGGGAAAAATACCTTATATTGCAATGATATCATCCAAGAGCCACTGGGCTTCAAAAATCTTTCAGTTCTAAGTCACCAAAGCCCCAGTCCTCTGCTGGTCAGATGTAAGGCTCCCAAGCTGAGCTAAGGCCATTAGTTTCCCTCTAAGGGTATGTCTACACTACGAAATTAGGTCAAATTTATAGAAGTCGGTTTTATAGAAATCGTTTTTATACAGTTGATTGTGTGTGTCCCCACACAAAATGCTCTAAGTGCATTAAGTCGGTGGACTTCATCCACAGTACCAAGGCTAGCATCGACTTCCGGAGCGTTGCACTGTGGGTAGCTATCCCACAGTTCCCGCCGCCCATTGGAATTCTGGGTTGAGATCCCAATGCCTAATGGGGCAAAAACAGTGTCGCGGGTGATTCTGGGTACATGTCGTCAGGCCCCCACTCCCTCCCTCCGTGAAAGCAATGGCAGACAATCGTTTCGCGCCTTTTTTCAGCCCAGACGCCATAACACTGGGATCATGGAGCCCACTCAGATCACCACGGCAATTATGAGCACTATAACCACCACGTGCATTATCCTGGAGTATATGCAGAGCCGGAACCTGGCAAAGCAAAACCAAGCGAGGAGGCGACGGCAGCGCGGTGACAAGAGTGATGAGGAAATAGACATGGACATAGACTTCTCACAAAGTACGGGCCCCAGCAATGTGCAAATCATGGTGTTAATGGGGCAGGTTCATGCCGTGGAACGCCGATTCTGGGCCCGGGAAACAAGCACAGACTGGTGTTGCAGGTGTGGGACGATTCCCAGTGGCTGCGAAACTTTCGCATGCGTAAGGGCACTTTCATGGAACATTGTGACTTGCTTTCCCCTGCCCTGAAGCACCAGAATACCAAGATGAGAGCAGCCCTCACAGTTGAGAAGCGAGTGGCCATAGCCCTGTGGAAGCTTGCAACGCCAGACAGCTACCGGTCAGTCGGACATCAATTTGGAGTGGGCAAATCTACTGTGGGGGCTGCTGTGATTCAAGTAGCCCACGCAATCAAAGACCTGCTGATATCAAGGGTAGTGACTCTGGGAAATGTGCAGGTCATAGTGGATGGCTTTGCTGCAATGGGATTCCCTAACTGTGGTGGGGCGATAGATGGAACCCATATCCCTATCTTGGCACCGGAGCACCAAGCCAGCGAGTACATAAACAAAAAGGAGTACTTTTCAATGCTGCTGCAAGCACTGGTGGATCACAAGGGACGTTTCACCAACATCAACGTGGGATGGCCAGGAAAGGTACATGACGCTCGCGTCTTCAGGAACTCTCGTCTGTTTCAAAAGCTGCAGGAAGGGACTTTCTTCCCAGACCAGAAAATAACCATTGGGGATGTTGAAATGCCTATAGTTATCCTTGGGGACCCAGCCTACCCCTTAATGCCATGGCTCATGGACAGTAGTCAGGACCTGTTCTACAGGCTGAGCAAGTGCAGAATGGTGGTAGAATGTGCATTTGGACATTTAAAAGCACGCCGGCGCAGTTTACTGACTCAGTTAGACCTCAGCGAAACCAATATTCCCATTGTTATTACAGCTGGCTGTGCGCTCCACAATATCTGTGAGAGTAAGGGGGAGACATTTATGGCGGGGAGGGAGGTTGAGGCAAATCGCCTGGTTGCTAATTACGCGCAACCAGACACCAGGGCGGTTAGAAGAGCACAGCAGGGTGCGGTGCGCATCAGAGAAGCTTTGAAAGCCAGTTTCATGACTGGCCAGGCTACGGTGTGAAAGTTCTGTTTGTTTCTCCTTGATGAACCCCCCGCCCCCGGTTCACTCTACTTCCCTGTAAGCTAGCCACCCTCTCCTCCCCCCTTCGATCACCGCTTGCAGAGGCAATAAAGTCATTGTTACTTCCCATTCATGCATTCTTTATTAATTCATCACACAAATAGGGGGATAACTGCCAAGGTAGCCCGGGAGGGATGGGGGAGGAGGGAAGGACAAGGACACATTGCACTTTAAAACTTATTGAAGGCCAGCCTTCTGTTGCTTGGGCAATCCTCTGGGGTGGAGTGGCTGGAGGCCCCCTCACCGCGATCTTGGGCGTCTGGGTGAGGAGGCTATGGAACTTGGGGAGGAGGGCTGTTGGTTACACAGGGGCTGTAGTGGCGGTCTGTGCTCCTGCTGCCTTTCCTGCAGCTCAACCATACGCTGGAGCATATCAGTTTGATGCTCCAGCAGTCGGAGCATCGACTCTTGCCTTCTGTTTTCAATCTGATGCCACCTCTCCTCTTCAGCCCGCGATTCAGCCCGACACCTCTCCTCGCGTTCATATTGTGCTTTTCTGCACTCGGACATTGTCTGCCTCCAAGCATTCTGCTGTGCTCTGTCAGCGTGGGAGGACGTCTGGAGCTCCGAGAACATCTCATCCCGAGTCCTCTTTTTTCTCCTTCTAATCTTCGCTAGCCTCTGCGAAGGNTTGGCGAGCAGATCCCGTACCTCCCGTTCGGTCCATGCTGGAGCAATTTTGCGATCCTGGGACTCCATCGTGGTTACCTATGCTGATGAGCTCTGCGTGGTTACCTGTGCACGCTGGGCAAACAGGAAATGAAATTCAAAAGTTCGCGGGGCTTTTCCTGTGTACCTGGCCAGTACATCCGAGTTCAGATTGATGTCCAGAGCGGTCACAATGGTGCACTCTGGGATAGCTCCCGGAGTCCAATACCATCGAATTGCATCCACAATACCCCAAATTCGACCCGGCAAAGCCGATTTCAGCGCTAATCCCCTCGTCGGAGGTGGTGTAAAGAAATCAATTTAAAGAGCCCTTTAAGTCGAAGAAAAGGGCTTCGTCGTGTGGACGGGTCCAGGCTTAAATCGAGGTAACACTGCTAAATTCGACCTAAAATCGTAGTGTAGACCAGGCCTAAAAGTTCATGACTGGACGGAAAAGAACCCTCAGGGAAGTCACCTTCATGGTCCAGAGAAGAGGCAGGGTCCTCAGCTCCGTCACATCACCCACTGGCAAGAGAATGCTTTCATCTGGGAGGGGCCAGTTCTAAGAGAAACATTTTTAACAGGTAACGACACAAAGTGAACAGATTTGAGGGGTGGCTCTAGGTCCCTTAAATTTAACACACTGAGGTGCAGCCACTCTCATAAGGTCCAGTCACTGTGGACTCACAACCAGATCCGCCAAGTTATTTAGGGGCATAACACTCATTGATTTCAATGGGAGTTGGTTGTCTCGGTCAGGGCCGGCCCACAACATTTTGGCACCTGAGGCGGGGAGCTCAAATGACGCCCCCATGCCCCCGCGCTTGGGCCGAAACTTTGAAAGGTCTCAATTCTGCCTACTTGCTGTTCTACTCCTCTCATGGTACTGCTCTGCTACCTACCCCAATAAAGGAGAACTAACAACTTAAAATGCCTTGTTCCAAAATTTTAAGTAACATTTAACTTTCAAATGCCTGAACAGCAAATGTAACTTTTCTTGTCTGCATAGTAAACACTGGCATTTTTATCTGTTTGAATAATCAAAGTGGTGCTTTCTGTGCCTTCTTGATTGCAAAGATTTGAACTGCTTCCTGAAGGTGGTCCACTTTCTGGGCCAGCTCATGTTCTATTGAGATGTGTAAGCGGGGGAATGGTCCCGCTATTGTGGGGAACTTTCCTGGCTTCTGCACTACCCCGGTGAAATGGGCTAGCGTAAGGATCTGAGTCCTCACTCCCACTTCCTTTACCCAGAAGCCTCCCTGCCCTCGAGGACTCCCCTTGCACTCTCCGGTCTGGCAGAGTCCTCGTAACCCCAACAAGGCTGGGCCCAGGATTCCTGGGGGGCCCAACCCCCAACCTTGCTGTGGTCACCTAGGTCAGGGGCTAGGGTGTCCCCACTCCGGGGTACTCTCTCTGCACTGGATGCTTTCCTGACCCACTGATCATTACATACGATTTAAAGCAATACAGTTTATTTAATTAATAATTAGTTTAAAAGGGAATAAGGAAAAATGGGAAAGGTTAAAGGAAACATCACCCCGCTCTGTGGCAGGGAACATCACAAACAGTGTCTCTGGAACGTTAGGGCAGTTCACAGTCTGTTCCTTGTAGGTCCCAGGGCTCCTTCTCAGGCTCTGGCTGTGCTGCAGGGATGCTGTGGGTCGGACACTTGCTCTGGCGGTGGCCACATGCTCTCAGGCTCTAGGTGGCAGGACCCTTCTCCCCAGCGTCGCCCCCGCCCTGTCAGGGTTACGATCCCCCTCCCAGTCTGGCCTGCAGAGCCTCTTGGCTGAGGCGTCTCCCTGTGCTGGGCCCACTGCCCAGGGTCCCCTTCGCACTCTCCAGCTGCTCACCGCACCCGGCTCCGGACTGCTCCAGCCCCAGCTCCAGCTCCACACTGCCTCAGCACGGCTGCTGCTGCTGCTCTGCCTCCAGCTCCCTGGGCTGCTTCTCTGACCCCTCTGGCTCTGGTTGCTGCAGCTCTGCTCCCAGCACAGGTCTGCTCTTCAGGCTGCTTCTGCGACTCTGTTCCCAGCACTGACCTGCTTCCTGGGCTACTTGTCTGGCCCCTCTGGCTCTGGTTGCTGCAGCTCTGCTCCCAGGGCAGGTCTGCTCTCTCTGGGCTGTGCTCTGGCTTTGGGGCTGCAGCTCTGCTCCCAGCAGCTTAGCTTGGGCCCCTGCTCTCTCCTTAGCTCGGCCCCACTCTGTCTGCCCCAGGCAATTCCAGCTCACACGGAGGACGGATTCACTTCAAAAGTTTTTCTCCCCTGCTGTTAATAGCTTCTCTTAATTAATTAGCCTCTTACAGTTGGTATGGCTACTTCCACCTTCTCATGTTCTCTGTATGTATAAATATCTTCCTACTGTATGTTCCATTCTATGCATCCGAAGAAGTGGGCTGTAGCCCACGAAAGCTTATGCTCAAATAAATGTGTTCGTCTCTAAGGTGCCACAAGTACTCCTGTTCTTTTTGTCCATTACGTGGCAACTCCAGAAATTCATTTATATTCCCCACACCAATACGGTCTCATGCAGCAAGGTATTTACAGTGTCTCTTGCCCTTTCCCACAAGGCCAGTGAAGGACAATGCTCACCTTTCCCACACATACTAGACTCGGTTAGACCAGATCCTCCCTCCTCATTACCTTCCGGTGTCTTCTTTTATACTCCTCAGCTATGGCTAATTGGTTCATTAGCCCTCCTAGCCTGATCAGCTAATCAGTTGTACAGTCCCAATCAGCCTTCTCTAGGGCAACTGATTGGCGCCTAAGAGATCAGAGCCAGTTCCCCTGCTAGTTTCCAGCCCCCTGTCACAAACAGCAACAAAACAAGTGATCTGAAATGTTCTTTTCTCCTAGGCTGATTCTTACTCATACACACAATGGACGGAGCTGATTGCCTAATACATAGAATACAGGCCTTATCTTTGATCGGGGGACTGTATCCTGTACTAGCAAGGATGGAATCAGTGATTTCATAGGTCCTTTCCAACTCTGAGGACTATGGAGCTATTTGAAGGCAGACAAGGGGAGAGGGGGTGTTATGATTTGTTTGGCTGGATTTTTTTGTTGCTGTTGTTCTTTTAATGCACTGCAGATTTACAAAAACAACAAGGAGTCCGATGGCACCTTAAAGACTAACAGATTTATTTGGGCATAAGCTTTCGTGGGTAAAACACCTCACTTCTTCAGATGTATGGAGTGAAAATTACAGATGCAGGCATTATATTATCTGTAATTTTCACTCCATGCATCTGAAGAAGTGAGGTTTTTTACCCACGAAAGCTTATGCCCAAATAAATCTGTTAGTCTTTAAGGTGCCACCGGACTCCTTGTTGTTTTAGTGGATACAGACTAACACGGCTACCCCCTGATACTTGACACCATGCAGATTTACAGAGTTCCCTAACTAAGGGCAGCAAGTCAGTCATGGTGACCTGAAGATAAAGACTCAGCTGGAGGCTGTGACATTAAAAGGTAAATGCTGCATGGTGGAGCCCATGCTGTGGGTCTCAGAGCCTTGTATCCATTCACCTTTAAGCACACACCGGTACCTGCTTATATGTGGAATGAAGCTTACAGGAAACAAGCGCTTGGAGAAGGAAGAACCCCCCCTGGGGCACCTGCAGAAGGCGAAGCGGAGCTACGACAGTATAAAATCCCTACGGAGTGAATGCCCAGGACCTTTGCTAGCAGCCTCTAGCCACCAGAAGAAAAAAAGAAGGATTACATTTATGACAATGTACATCAAGACTAACCAATTGGAAGGGAGAGGAGGGGCTTATTGCTTAACAACATTCTTACCAAGAGCCAAGCAAGGGACATTTNTCCATTACGTGGCAACTCCAGAAATTCATTTATATTCCCCACACCAATACGGTCTCATGCAGCAAGGTATTTACAGTGTCTCTTGCCCTTTCCCACAAGGCCAGTGAAGGACAATGCTCACCTTTCCCACACATACTAGACTCGGTTAGACCAGATCCTCCCTCCTCATTACCTTCCGGTGTCTTCTTTTATACTCCTCAGCTATGGCTAATTGGTTCATTAGCCCTCCTAGCCTGATCAGCTAATCAGTTGTACAGTCCCAATCAGCCTTCTCTAGGGCAACTGATTGGCGCCTAAGAGATCAGAGCCAGTTCCCCTGCTAGTTTCCAGCCCCCTGTCACAAACAGCAACAAAACAAGTGATCTGAAATGTTCTTTTCTCCTAGGCTGATTCTTACTCATACACACAATGGACGGAGCTGATTGCCTAATACATAGAATACAGGCCTTATCTTTGATCGGGGGACTGTATCCTGTACTAGCAAGGATGGAATCAGTGATTTCATAGGTCCTTTCCAACTCTGAGGACTATGGAGCTATTTGAAGGCAGACAAGGGGAGAGGGGGTGTTATGATTTGTTTGGCTGGATTTTTTTGTTGCTGTTGTTCTTTTAATGCACTGCAGATTTACAAAAACAACAAGGAGTCCGATGGCACCTTAAAGACTAACAGATTTATTTGGGCATAAGCTTTCGTGGGTAAAACACCTCACTTCTTCAGATGTATGGAGTGAAAATTACAGATGCAGGCATTATATTATCTGTAATTTTCACTCCATGCATCTGAAGAAGTGAGGTTTTTTACCCACGAAAGCTTATGCCCAAATAAATCTGTTAGTCTTTAAGGTGCCACCGGACTCCTTGTTGTTTTAGTGGATACAGACTAACACGGCTACCCCCTGATACTTGACACCATGCAGATTTACAGAGTTCCCTAACTAAGGGCAGCAAGTCAGTCATGGTGACCTGAAGATAAAGACTCAGCTGGAGGCTGTGACATTAAAAGGTAAATGCTGCATGGTGGAGCCCATGCTGTGGGTCTCAGAGCCTTGTATCCATTCACCTTTAAGCACACACCGGTACCTGCTTATATGTGGAATGAAGCTTACAGGAAACAAGCGCTTGGAGAAGGAAGAACCCCCCCTGGGGCACCTGCAGAAGGCGAAGCGGAGCTACGACAGTATAAAATCCCTACGGAGTGAATGCCCAGGACCTTTGCTAGCAGCCTCTAGCCACCAGAAGAAAAAAAGAAGGATTACATTTATGACAATGTACATCAAGACTAACCAATTGGAAGGGAGAGGAGGGGCTTATTGCTTAACAACATTCTTACCAAGAGCCAAGCAAGGGACATTTTAATAAGGAGGAGCAAGTCAGGATGGCTGAATTGCTGGGACGCATTTAGGGGGGCAAGGGTATCTTCTTGCCCTTCGGGCGATCGCTCTCTCTTGCATACACACCAAGCTTTACTGTAGCTACGGTGGAGGAACTTGACCATCTCCATGTCAACAGATAAGAAGAAAAGCTTTTCTGTGATAACTAAAGAACAGGTGATGCTGGTGACTTAGCAGGAGCAGGTGCACCAGAGATTATCAACAACTGCAAAGATTACAAACATCTGTTGCTATATAATTTCTCCTGTGTGAGTGGGTGCTTGGTACCCTTGGGGACAGGTTCCCCACAGATAAAGCCAAGCAGGACTCACCCTGACAGCATAACCAGCTTTTGGATTTTACCCCTGCCCTACAGTCTCTGATTCACAAATTCATCCCCTTAGTCCTTCCCCCCCACCATCCCAATCCCTTTCCCAGGTCTCCGCAGTTTCTCTTTGGCCTCCTGCTCTCCTCAGGGCTCTCAGACAGCAGTAGACTCCATAGCCCCACATGGGATTCAGGGCCATCCCACAAATTCAGGAGGTGTTGGGTCTACTCCTCTAGGTTTGTAGTTTTGCACTGCAGAACAGGAGCAAACAAGTCCCCAAACCTTCTCTCTGAGTCAACACGCTTGTCCTCAACCCCATTCTCCTTCCTGTTATCTCCAAGGCTGGCTTCTTGATTCCCTGCACTTTGGTTGCATTGGCTTGTCTTGTGCCAATGGATCAGGTTTATTTAAGGGTCGAGGATGTAGAGCTGGATGGGCCTGAATCAAGTCCTTGGATCTGAATGCTTCTCAGCTTGGGGCAATCTGGATCCGGAGCCACCGTCTGTGGCTCAGGCTCAAGTCGAGCTAAATGCAGGTCCGGGGCAAGGATATTTTGCGCCCTAGGCAAAACTTCCACCTTGCGCCCCACCTCCTCCTTCCCTCCCCCCGTAGCATCGCTTATTATAAACTTTCAGAAATGAATACTGCATAATGTGGCATTGTTCATTAAAATTAATACAAGGGGGTCAGAGGAGATGATCACAACGGTCCCTTCTGGCCCGGGGGAACCTATGAGCAAGGAGGAGGCTGGGAATGCCCCCAGCTCGCAGGGTCTCTAAACGTTCCTAGGCTCTGAGTACTTCGCCCTCTGGGGGGGACCCAGGGGCAAGGAGGGCAGAGCCGGGCTCTCCCAGGGAGCAGGTGAGGATCTCCTTGGGGATCAGGGCCGGCTCCCCGCATTGGCACAGTGCCACGGGGGGGTGGGGGGATCGGTGTTTGGAAGCGGCACCTGCGCCAGCCCTTTCCCCTCCGTTGCACTGCGGGGTTTAGTTTCACTTTCCCTCGCCCCAGGAGGCGGCTGCGCCCGGACCCAGGCACGGCGCGTTGGAGGGCGAAGCTCACCTGAGCTCATGACCACGTCACGTCTCCCCCAACGGCTCTGTCCCTCGGCCGCGCTGGTCACTGTGCCCGGCCAGCTGTCTTCTCTTTGCTCCGCCGCAGGCTCCCACTGACTGTCCTACGCGGCGCCCCTCGCTGCGGGGCGGGTTTGTTATGGAGGCCTCGCTCCCCGCCCTGCCCCGCTCAGCTGACTCCCATGACGCTGGACACCACTTTTTGGCGCCCCCAAATCTTGGCACCCGAGGCAGCCGCCTAGTTCGCCTAGTGGTTACACCGGCCCTGGTCCAGCTGAGTCTTCCTATTTCCATCCGCCATCTCCTCATTCCCCACCATCCTCCTATCCACCTCCCCCGTCACAGCTGGCTTTGATCTCTGCCCACATGAATTTGCTTGAGGGCCACGTGCTGAGGCACAGAGAGACAACTGTGTGATTGACCATGATGAAAAACCATCTTGTTGCATCTGCTGCTCCCTCTCTGTGCAAGAATGGCTGCTCTTCAAAGGAGGATGTGTTAGCCATGGTCATGCATGGGTTGTGCGTTACCAGTCACACTGCAGGGACACTGGCAGCCAATGTGTTCGGAATCCCCTTGGGAGATCTCGGTGGGCACAGTCTGAGGCAAGAAGTTCCTCTTTCCCGTGGGAATGAAAATGTTTGTGTAATTGGAACAACACAAGCAGCTCCACCATAGAACAACTCAGCCATCTCCTTCCACACAACGATGTAGCAACACCACCAGGGTAATGCACAGCAACACAGGAAAGACCAGTTAGAAGAAGATGTGGTTACTTTTACCTGTATGGCAACTGTTGTTCTTCAAGATGCGTTGTGCACATCTATGTTCCACTGTCGGTGCGTGCATGCCCAGTGCTCTTGACCAGGAGACTTTTGGGCCAGCAGTACTTGTTGGGATGGTGCATGCATCCTTCCTGAGTGCCCTCGTGCTTCCAACTGAGGACGTGAGGTTCCTTTGCCACTGAAATTGTGATATTAATAGACTGGATGGAGGGTGAGTCATGGAGTATAGATGTGCACAACGCATCTTGATGAACCACAGTCACTGTACAGGTAAGTAACTATTTCTTCTTTTTAGAGTAATCATGCACATATGTATTCCACTATTAGTGATTTCCAAGCAGTGCTCCTTCGATGGAGTCTACTTAAACAGTGAGCGTAGAACTACCTTTCCAAAGTTTGCATCAGCTCTGGATGCTTCAATGAGAACATAAGGAGTGAACATTTGTACCAAAGACCAGTCTTCTGCTTGCCAAGTATTTAGGACTGGAACATTGCTGAGAAAAGCCACTGAGGTACTTGAGCCCTGGAAGAATGATGCTGTCCCCTTTGCCAAGTCATTACATGTCCTGATGCAGGCAGATATCCAGTTGGAAATTCTTTGTGCTGATACTACTTGACCTCTCATTCTCTCTGAGTAAGCTACAAAGAGCCTTGCTGATGATCTAAATTGTGTCATCCTGTCTATGTAAAATGAGATTGCCCTGGGGACATCCAGAAAACATAACCTCTCCTCATCCCCAGGAGCATGCAGTTTCAGAATCATAGAATATTAGGGTTGGAAGAGACCTCAGGAGGTCATCTAGTCCAATCCCCTGCTCAAAGCAGGACCAATTCCCAACTAAATCATCCCAGCCAGGACTTTGTCAAGCCGGGCCTTAAAAACCTCGAAGGAAGGAGATTCCACCACCTCCCTAGGTAACCCATTCCAGTGCTTCACCACCCTCCTAATGAAAGGATATTGGCAAATATATGACCTGATTCAGGTGAAATTCTGAGACCGCTTTCAATAAAAACAATGGGTGAGGCCTTAATGAGACCGGGTCCTTACAAAATACAGCATATAAGGGCCTTGCCATTAAAACTTGAAGCTCTCCTACTCTCCTTGATGATGTTATTGCCATTAGAAAGACTGTCTTAGCTGACAAATGGAAGAAAGAACATGAAAGCCAGTGGCTCAAATGGTAGTCGCATAAGTCTTGCCAATACTAAATTAAGGTCAGGGGAAGGCACTAGTTCCCTTACTGGAGGTTAATCCCTTTAGGCATTTTAGAAGCCTTCCCACCATAGGATGGGAAAAAACAGAACGCCTATAGAACAGAAAGTGGCTGGAGAACTGGCTGCAAAGTGGACTTTTATTGAACTCGTAGAGAGACCTGTTTGTTTTAAGTCTAGCAGGTATTCCACAATATCTTCCTTGGATGACGGCTAGCCCAAATCGAAAATTCCCCCCCCCTCCCCCTTTAGCTAGGTGAGTTGCTCTGGTTGAGCTTTTCCTGCTGTTAAACAAGATGTTCTGGACACCATGTAGGCAGAACCTCTGATGATGTTAGCCAGTCAAAATCCGCGAGGAGCTGGGTGAGGACTTTGCCGAGATCTTAGGTGATTCAGTCTGGGAGAAGTGGCAGGCTTATGGGAGGCTGTACTGGCAGAGTCTGAAGATCTGAAAAACAAAATTTCCTCAGCCATGCCAGAGCTATTGGAATCATTCTGACCATTCTGATGACTTTGGGAATCCTGGGGATGGAGGGTATGAATGCATAAGATCTGAGCCCCAAGGAAGCACGAACACATCTGTTATCAATCCTGGGCTGTGACTGCCCTGG
The DNA here is from genome assembly GCA_003942145.1 of Platysternon megacephalum. Classification (NCBI taxonomy): domain Eukaryota; kingdom Metazoa; phylum Chordata; order Testudines; family Platysternidae; genus Platysternon; species Platysternon megacephalum. The sequence goes on from QXTE01000275.1 coordinate 379,735, forward strand.
CACAGAAGTGGTGACATTTTCTATTCTCCTTGGTAGGGTATAGTTCAAAAGCAGGGATATCCCCTTTATTGAAAATCATCTTAACTATTTTGTATGTCAGAGTCTGTTCATGGGCATGGATGGACTTCTGCACAGGTGACCTGCTAGAACACTCTGCACTCTGAGAAGATGAGATGCCCTGAGGGTGATATCGTTCCAGATGCAGAAGTGCCAGAGGATAATGGGCTGGAACTCAGCCCACCTTGTTTATTGAGGTAAAACATAGCAGTCGTATGGTCTGTCATTACTTGGACTGGGAAGGCCTTTGATAGATGGTAGGAAAACTTCACAGGCATAAAGAACGGCCCTCAGCTCCAAAATGTTTTTTTGGAGAGCTGATTCTTGGCTGGACCAGAGACCCTGAGTCTGTATGCTATCTAGATGAGCTCCCAAGCCCAGAGTGGATGTGTCCATCACACACATCTTTGATGGAAGAGAAGGGGAACCGCATACCCCATTGTGCAGATGTTTTCCAGACTCCTCCACCAATGTAACAATGATACGATTTGAGCAGGTAAGGAGATCAGCATGTCCAGAAATGCTTGTTTGGCTGATATGCAGACCTCACCCAGCTTTGCATGCACCTCAGGTGACATGTGACACACTGAGTCACATACATGCCGGATGCCATGGGTAGCAGCAACCTCAGACAAGAGCTCCCTGTGGTTCTCGGTTTGTCCTTGTTTATTTTCAGACCCACCTGTGCAAACAGGGACTGGCTCTGATGGATGCTGTTCGTCACTTGATGCGACCACAAATCAACCAATCGTCCAGAAGTGGGAATACCTGAGTCATCTGAGATGTGCTGCTACCTCTACCATGCACTTTGTAAGACTTTGTGGGACTGATGAGAGGTAGTGGTGGTCCCATACTAAAAACCTTAAGTACTTTTCTGTGGCTTGGGTGGATAACCGCATCAAAATAGGAATCCTGTTGGTCAATGTACCAATCATTGGGATCTAAGGATGGGAAAATGGAGGCAGGGGACACCATCCTGAATTTTTGCTTATTGGTAAAGATGTTCACTTTCCTTAAGTCTAGGATAGCCTCAATCCCCTCTCATTTGGGGTGAAAATATCAGGAGTAGAACTCACTTCCCTATGGTATAAAGGGACCCCCCTCCTGTTACTCCAAGAGCTAGAAGAAACTGCAGCTCCTGAAGCAGTACAATTTTGTGAGGAGGTCCCTGAATAGGGACAGGAGAGGATGCTGTGGGTAGGGCAAGAACTGGAATTGGATGGTGTATCCCTGTTCCATAGTCTCTAGAACCCACTGATCAGTCGTTATGGAGTTCCAGGCAGCAGGGAAGTGGTACAAGAAGTTCCCAAAGGGAGGAGATGGGTTGGGAAGATCCAGAATAACTAGTGTGCAGCAGTCAAATTGGCTGCCTTGAAACTGATGGGTCGAACATGTTCATGCCAAAGCGGAAGGCTTTCTTCATGGAAATTTGTGCCACTTTCTGGAGGAGTCAGGTTGAATGGAGGGATAACTATGGGCTGTTGAGGCTTACCTTGCCTCCTCTTGGGGGCTAGCTACTCACGTACATAGCCAGGGTCCCAGGCAGGGTTATACAGCCCGTGCTGCTGCCCAACTTGCTGTGGCTTTACTCCTGCTATTCTTCAACTAATTAGATCAATGCTCCATCTGCTGCACTCCCACCTCTGATTGCAGTGGAGACATACCCTTGAGAAGGACTCGCAAATACTGCATTTGTCCTTACCATGCCCTTCACCTAAACAGATGAGTAAGGCTACACTTTTTATTCACAGAAAATTGTAATACATTTAATGGCAGAGGTGTGGGAAAAGAAGGAAGGGTTGGATAGTGAGCCCATGCCGCAGCAGCTGCCCCATCCCACGGGGCTGGGCCTGGGTCCCCACTCCACGTGTTGCAAGCTGGCCCACGTGGTTGCAGTGCCACTCCGCGTTGGCAAATCCACCCCTCTGTGGACAGAGATGGGGGTGGATGACCAGATTTGTTTGTGGATGACCAGATTGAGACCTAGCACGCTGGGTTTGACACATCCACCCCTCCATCTACAGCAGGGTGGATGCACAAAACCTGAGTGGTGCTGTGACCACGTGGGCCAGGTCGCAATGCCCGGAGGGAGAGGCATCGCTACTGTGGGGGTCATGGGTTCTATTCAAATTCATGATTACCATGAGCACCACACCAAACTCAGCCTGACAGAGGAGGCATCTCGTATGCCTGTCATTAACAGGCATGAATGCCTGGCAAGAGGGGCAGTTTTTAAAACCTGGGGACTTATGCATGACTAAGCTGGTACCAGAGTATCCACAAGGATTTCCTATAGAGGAGAACAAAGGAAACATTATACAACACAGACTAACGACTATGCTAACTACTATTTACACAAGGAGAAACTGCTGATAAGCAAGGAAAAGCAAGCTTTGCTGCCAGCTCCGACAGAGGGAGTGGGCACAAAGACATTCAGGGTGCATGCGCCAGCCAGACAGGTACTGCTGGTGAAGAGTCTCTGGCCAAGTGCACTAGGCATGCACACACCAGCGGTGGAATGTGTATGTGCACAAGCACTTGCGTAAGAAAGAGCTGCTCAGCCAGCAGCCCCATACAGCTATTATAGCAAAACCACCATGTTAGATAAGGGTTGGCTGGGGCCATGGTTAACTCAGACAGTTAAATAGCTAATCATACCTCTCTCTCCGCCTCCCTGGTCCAATAAAAGATATGACCTCACCCACCCTGTCTACCCACACACCTGACTTTTTTCTCTTCTCTCTCTTTCCAAGAGAGCAGGTGAACGTACAGTAACCACTAAAGTCGGTGGCTACTGCCCTCTGCCCTGTGACAGGAAATGAAGTTAAGTCTCTTCCCACAGCTCCTGTGCATCACACCTGTATTATGTGGTGCCAGAATCTTGGACAAAAATGGGGCAGATGAAGCCTGAATAGCTCAGTCTGGACAGGAACCCAGCAGAGAACTGGAGCTGGCAGCTGACACACTCCCAGATGGGGTCAAGTGGCCTGGCACTAGTAGAGAAAGGGAGAAATCCTCCATGCTGCTCCATGTGGCAGGCCCAAAGGTGCTGGAGAGCTACAAGACAGTTCCTTCTCCAGGATGTACAAGCCCAGGCTACAGCCAGGGGCGGGGGGAAGGGGGAGTGTCTTTTAACTTGGTTATAACACAGTTTACACAGGACCAAACTCACAGTTTGAACTCAGGCTCAAGCCTCACCCCCCTTCACTCTACACACAAATCACGCTACCCCAGTGCTTGGACCCAGGATCTGCAGGCCCCATGAGGGTGGTGGGTCTGAGCCTGAGTCAGGGGCGGCTCTAGCTTTTTTGCTGCCCCAAGCACGGCAGGCAGGCTGCCTTCGGCGGCATGCCTGTGGGAGGTCTCCGGTCCCACGGCTTCGGTGGCATGCATGAGGGAGGTCCGCTGGTCCCGCGGCTTCGGCGTACCCGCCGCCGAAGCCGCAGGACTGGGGACCTCCCGCAGGCAAGCCGCTGAAGGCAGCCTGCCTGCCGCCCTCGCAGGGACTGGCAGGGCACCCCCCGCGGCTTGCCACCCCAGGCACGCACTTGGAGCGCTGGTGCCTGGAGCCGCCGCTGGCCTGAGTGAAGCTGGGACCAAGGGTCAAGCCCTATTGTTTTGCAATGTAGACGCAGCCCCACTGGACTGGGAGTCCGCCAAAAGTATCCCATGATCCCACAGGCTGACTTTCTTTGCCCTCTGGACAGTTGTTTTCCCTCACTGCACCACAAAGGGCCACATCTGGAGAGGGCACGAGGAAGCCTGGCATATGGGTGGCCGGACTTGGGCCTGCATACATAGACACTGGAGCCCTAGGTGGTGACCCAGGATTCAACAGTTCCTAACCTCTGGTTACAAATCAGCGTAGATGCTCAAGCCCTAGGTTAACAAACCCAGGGTCTATTAATTCAAGTTCTACTAACCCTGGGCTGACATTGCAGTGCAGACATACACCAAATAGCCTTAAAAATGGATGATCCCCAGCCAGAGCAGCTATGTTTTAACACCAGCAGGACCTTGGTGTGGACAAGGCCAATAAGGACGCTGTGGATTTTCTATTTTGTTCTAGCTGTTGCTAGACAACAGCTAGACAAGAGCCAATCAATCTGTAATAATATCAGTAATTTGCATGTTAATTCCCATCCTTTCTATACTTCTCACTGACTTGTTAACAGAGACGTCCTCTCCTTCCCCTCCTGCCTGGGCCTCACACCAGGGTGCAGTTATCAAGCCATCCATTTCAGTAATGATAAGCAGTGCATTAAACACTAGTGCATTAAACCTCAGGGGACTGGGGAGGGAGGGGGGGGTGTGTGTGGGTGTGGGTGTGTGTGTTCACAGAAACCCCCTTGGGAGCTGCCAGCTGATGTGCAAAGGCTACCTCTGGTTCTATTCTCCCCTGCCAGCTACTGGTGGTTCCAGCACTCAAAGTCTTGCTGAGAGCCGGACACACCTATCTGCTCCAGACACAGACCCAGGAGTCTGAATAACCAGCTGCAGGTTTACCTGAGAACAGCTCACAGAAGCCTGCTTGCCTTTAACACTCAGATGCCCAATTCCCAATGGGGTCTAAACCCAGATAAATCCGTTTTACCCTGTATAAACTTTATACAGGGTAAACTCATAAATTGTTCGCCCTCTGTAACACTGATAGAGAGATATGCACAGCTGTTTGCTCCCCCAGGTATTAATACATACTCTGAGTTAATGAATAAGTAGAAAGTGATTTTATTAAATACAGATAGTAGGATTTAAGTGATTTCAAGTAATAACAGACAGAACAAAGTAAGTTACCAAGAAAAATAAAATAAAATACGCAAATCTATGTCTAATCAAACACTGAATACAGATAATCTCACCCTCAGAGATGCTTCAGTAAGTTTCTTCTCAGACTGGACACCTTCCAGGCCTGGGCACAATTCTTTCCCCTGGTACAGCTCTTGTTCCAGCTCAGGTGATAGCTAGGGGATTTTTCATGATGGCTTCTCCCCCCTCTGTTCTCTTCCACCCCTTTATATATCTTTTGCATAAGGCGGGAATCCTTTGTCCCTCTGGGTTCCCCCACCCCTCACTGGAAAAGCACCAGGTTAAAGATGGATTCCAGTTCAGGTGACATGATCACATGTCACTGCAAGGCTGCATTATTCACTTGCCAGCACACACATATACAGGAAGACTCACAGGTAAATACAGCCATCTGCAGACAATGGCTCTGGTTAATGGGAGTCATCAAGATTCCAAACCACCATCAATGGCCCACACTTTGCATAATTACAATAGGCCCTCAGAGTTATATTTTATATTTCTAGTTTTAGATACAAGAGTGGTACATTTATACAAATAGGATGATCACTCTCAGTAGCTTATAAGCTTTGTGATGATACCTTTTGCATGAAGCATATTTCAGTTACATTAAACTCACTTATGTTTTTATAAAACTATTCCAATTACATTATATTCACTTATCATGTTTTTACAAAATCATATAGACTGCACAACGTCACAGGGGTGTGACGAAGTGGGGGTGCGTGCAGGACCCTCTGGCTTCCCCAGGACCCCGCCTGGGCGGACTCGCTGTGGGAAGCGCATGGCGGGGCATATGCTGAATGCTCCAAGGTCAGACCCAGGAAGGTGAAGCCGTGTGAGCTTCTTGTCCTGAAGACAGTCTGCTCCAAGGGAGAGGAGGCTCCCCAAAGTCCTGCCTGGCTTTGTGGGGAGCAGTTCCAGAGCAGCGCCCGGGGACTCCGTGACAAGGGGTCATCTGAGAGTGCCTGTGTGTGTAGGGTGTTTTGGTATGAGGGTGTCTGTGTGTAGGGGTGTGATAGTGCCTGTGTGTGTGACAGTCTCTCCGTGCGGTGGGAGCTGCTGAGGGCTCAGGGTGGCAGGCAACCAGCCAGCTCCCGGCTGTCCTTCAGACATGCCAACCCTGTGAAAACAAACACAGAAATTGGGCTTGCTTTTGGCTGGTGAGTTGCTTGTTGGCTAGGTTTTGGCTTGTAGCTTGTTGCAAGGGGAGGAGAGAGTCGGGGTGCCCAGCGCCCCCCGGGATCTAGTCACACGGTGTTGGGGAAATGGGGTGAGCTGGAGTTTTGGCCCCTTGTGGAAGTCGGGGCGGTTAGTTCCCCGGTGAAGTTGGGCTTTCCAAGCCCCGCCCGCGCTGGGGGGGGGACTCGCACTCCCGGGACAGCGCAGGTGAAGCCGAGACGCTCCGAGCTGCCTCAGGGCGGGAAGCGGGAGCGCGCGGGGCTGAGGCGGCGCAGAGCCCGGCGGGAACCACCCCCCCCCCCCAGGGGCGCGGAGCCCCCAGCCCGCTGCGGAGGCGTCGGTGCAGCCCGAAGCCGCCGCCCTGCGCGCCGGGCTCCCCGCAGGGGCTGCAGGCGGCTTCCTCCGCCGGCCGGGCGCGGTCCCGCAGTCCCAGCCCTCGGTACCTCAGTGCCAGCCCTCGCTCGCTCGCCTCCGCCGGAGACTCCCCGCCGCCGGCCGCAGCGCCCCTCGCCGGAGCACAGGTACCGGCTCTGCCGCCCCTCCGCGGGTCCGGCCGGGACAGGGGGCGGGGGCGTCGGCGATCGAGGGGGCCCCGGAGCCCCTGTGCTGCCGCGGGGGGCGGTTAGCGGGGGGCGCAGCGATCAAGTCGCTAAATAAGGCGGCGCCAATCCCCCGGGACTCTTTCCTTGGGCCCGTGTGGACGCACTGGGCTCCGCTTGGGCAGGGCTGGGCTCCTGCATTGCCCCCCCGGAGCCGTGTGTGGGGCTGCACAGCTCCCCTGGGCCGAGGCAGGGGTGGGCGTCAGGTGCCCACCTGGGGAACCGCTGGCCCGCCCTTGATTTCAGCCAAAGGACGCTGCAGCCAGTGGACTCCGCCGCCTGCAGGACTCTCCCATGAGGGGGCTAAAGGGTCCTAGAACAGAGCCCACCAGTCTCTGTTCTCACTGGAGCAGCTCCTGTCCCCCCGTAACAAAAGAACAGCATCAGCTGACGTTGGGCCAAATCCGGGTACCTTACGCATGGGTACTCATGTAAAACCAACAGGCTGGGGCCAGGTGTGTCTTTGATCCCTCAGGAAGGACGTGAGTTTTAAGGGCGCACCTGGCTATGTGGTTGTATGGGTATTTTTCAGTTGCTTGCTAATAAGGCAGCCTGGAGTGGGGTTTTGGTCAGAAATGTTTCTCTGGGACTGGTAGGCTGCTGGTGAACAACTCCGGAGATCACAGAGGAGTCTTCACTGGGTATGTCGACATGTCCTCGGGGGGGTGCCTGGCTCAGGCTAGCTGCCTGCGTCAAAGCTTGCCCTGTCCACCTTTGTCTGAGCTCCCCGGGCTAGCCTGAGTTTCTCCTGGAGCTGCAATGTCCACACCATTATCTTTAGCACACTAGCTAGAGTAAAGACGGTGTGCTCTGCTTTTCCAGTCAGCAGGAGCTAGAGGATAAAGGGTTCAGTCTGGGGGGTAACTTCCTTTGGGGTTTGTATTTAAAAATCCAGAACAATGCGCTATAAGCGGCTCAGGTTAGGATGCAACGAGAGTGATTGCAGGGCTAGGCGGTGAGCTCGGGGTGTTTGCACAGAGTAAAAGCCCTAGAGTCAGCCTTCAGGGAACATCCTCCAGGCGGGGACTTTGCAGCTCTTTGATGGTGCAGCTCCCAGAGAAAGATTTCCACTCCTGCCACAGCTGTGGACCCCACATCCTTCCCCCCCCACCCCCAGCGTTCCCCTCTGCACAATGTACAGTTGTCAAAATGCTCCCACCAGCACAGACCACCCAGCGACCACGGCCTTAATGTAAAGTGGCTAGTGGCACTGTAGATGGAATTCCATGTAGCACAGGGTGTTCCAGTTAGAAAGAACACTTAGAGAATGAAAAAGGAGAGAAAATCATGTCTTTTTCCCATTTAAATCTGTTTGTTTCCCATGCCTGCTGGATCTGTCTAGCCAGCCCCAGGGACTGGGGAGTCCCCCAACTAAGGGTGGGATGAATTCCATTGCCATTAAATAGCAAATCCTCCAAATGCCCCCCGCACCTACAGCTGCTCAACACAGCTGAGCTAAAGGAGCCTCGAAAAACTTCCCGCAGCAGCAGCAGGGTAAGGCTCAGCTGTGTGAGCAACTGTTGGTCTGACGACAAGGCAGGCAGGTATGGATAAGCCCGGCCTGGGGGTTGTGAAGGAGCATTAGGCAGTAGCTTCATTCCAGCTAGCAGTTAGGATTTGTCCAGAGCAACAAGTGCTTTGATCTGCTGGTTGCTGATCTTCCAGCAGAAGCCACAAGAAACCAGTTAGAATCCTCTGAGAGGTTCCTGCAATGACCGCTAGGCATAGGTCTCTGCTCCAAATCTCTGCCTTTAAGGGACATAGCTGGAGTTTGCCCTGTTGTGGCTATGCTGATCCCAGGATATTAGAGAGACAAGGTGGATGAGGTAATATCTTTTATTGGACCAACTTCTGTTGGTGAGAGAGACCTGAAGAAGAGCTCTATGTAAGCTCGAAAGCCTGTCTCTTTCACCACCAGAAGATGGTCCAATAAAAGATATCACCTCACCCACCTTATCTCTGTAATACACCTCTACCCTGATATAACGCTGTCCTCGGGAGCCAAAAAATCTTACTGCGTTATAGGTGAAACCGCGTTATATCGAACTTGCTTTGATCCCCTGGAGTGTGCAGCCCCGCCCCCCCAAAGCGCTGCTTTACTGCGTTATATCCGAATTCATGCTATATCGGGTCGTGTTATATCGGGGTAGAGGTGTATCTGGAATTTGTGTATTTCCTGTCCTGTACACACAGTGCCCTGCTAGACACGTCTGCAATGCACTGAGAGCCACTTGCGTTTCTGTAGCCCCACAGACCGGGGAGGGGACAGAACACTCTGAGATGGGAGCTGGAATGCCTGCATGGCTGATTTAGATTGCCTGGGGCAGCGTGCTAGGTGGGAATTTTGCGCTGACACTTTCTGCCCTGCACTGTCTATGCGGCTCTGATCTGTAGTGCTCGCACAAATCGGGCCGTGATGATAAATGTTACATATTTGATTGCAGTCTAAATCTTAATCCAGCGATTTGGAGAGAGCGGAGTGGGCAAAGGGTGGAGAGGGAGGAAATCGGAAAGCGACAGGTTTGTAAACAGCAGCAGTAGTGGTGGGAAAGGGGATCTCTGCTGGTGCTTTAAAGCCGTAGTGGTGTAAGGGTGAGCACAGTTCCCAAACCTTGCAGCAGCACGGATGTGTTTTTGATGGAGGTGGTTTTCCTAGCTGTGTGATAGCAGCTGTCCCTCTCAGTGAAACAGCTCAGGGGGCTGCTACAGGACTACTGAGTCCAACCAACCTAAGGGTGGGATGGGAGCTCGGACTCTGTGGCCCATTTAGTCCTTGGCTGTTCTGTTGAGACCACCAAAGGAACTAATTGGTGCCGGTATGGGTGGTGGTTTCATCATATGGACACCTGCTCACACGTAACCAGACCGAGACCCACCAACTCATTTCCCAGCAGCTCCAAAGCAGCTGTTACCCGGCACAAATGTAGATGAAAGGCTCTGCCATCCCCTTTTTGAGGCTGGCATCTTAAAACCATGGTTTGGTGGAGGGAAAGAGTGCAAAAGGCATAACAATGAGAACGGGAAAGTCATGACACACAGTGCTGGAATGAATGCTAGGCTGTGTGTCATGGGAAATGATGGGGAAAGCCAAATACAAACCCTTTATTTTAGAAAGGCTTATGGCTGTTTATTAACAATTAACGAATAGGTCATGACCATTCACCACCACCCTGCTGCACTGCCCAGGACCCGTGCTGAGCCAGAGTACAAGACATTTGTGGAGGAGGCTGGTGAAGTGTGCGGGTGACAAAGCACTAATACAGCCCAAGGAGTCGTTCCCCTGGCACAAGGCAGCCATAAAGCAGGCCAGAGGAAGATCACCCCATTGGAGGGGGATCCCACAGAGCCAGCATAGCAACTCCTCTGCCACACCCATTCCTGGCTGTTGGCATAGGGAGTGTGGCTGGGGCGTGGACAGAGCTTCCCAGGACCCCGCCTATCCCCAGCTTCCATAACAGGCCCTTGGAGTCACTGGCAGCCAGTGTAAGCGACAGCAGGCATAAGACTGCTCTGATTGATGCTGGGGACTGGACAGGCACACAGGCAAGGCAGCCCAGGATCAGGGGTTATCTCAAAGCCATCTTTGCCCCCACCCCATCCTAATGTGCACTGTGCACACCAGGGTTGAGATTGTGTGCAGAGAAGGTGAAGCCCCGTGGAGCCTGGGGATGAAGCTAGCTTTAAGACACTTCAGTGACCTCAGGATTTGGGGCTACTTCAGGGACTTAAATGACCTTCCAGGATAAACTAGAATACCACTGGGGGTGCTCCAATCCACAGCAGCCTCCCGCGGGTGGCTCTGTAGTCCTGAATAGCCCAGAGCCTTCACAGGGGATGTGCTAAGGGCACGTTCCCTCCTGCCTCCACCACGCCGCCCCAGGTCAGGGTGGGGGTGCACTGGTCTGTGAAGGCGCTCTGGGGTGCACTGGCAGGGGGTGCAGGTCAGAATGGGGTGCACTGGTCTGTGTGAGTGGGGCGCTCTGGGGTAGAATAGCAGGGGGTGCAGGTCAGGGTGAATTTTCTCCCTGCCCCTTGTAGCATAGTTCCTACCTCTATACCAGGGGTAGGCAACCTATGGCACGAGTGCCGAACGCGGCACGCGAGCTGATTTTCAGTGGCACTCACGGTGCCCGGGTCCTGACCGCCGGTCCGGGGGGCTCTGCATTTTAATTTAATTTTAAATTAAGCTTCTTTTTAAACATTTTAAAAACCTTATTTGTTTTACATACAACAATAGTTTAGTTTTATATTCTAGACTTATAGAAAGAGACCTTCTAAAAAGGTTAAAATGTATTACTGGCACGCGAAACCTTAAATTAGGGTGAATAAATGAAGACTCGGCACACCACTTCTGAAAGGTTGCCGACCCCTGCTCTATACATTGCTGGGAATCTGTCCCTGGGTCCCAGGCTGAGGATCAGGACCCATGACTCATTGGAAAAAATCCCTAAGTGGCCTAGGTTTTGTCACTGAAGCCATAGTGTGACAGACACCCAGCCTCACCTGTTATGGATCCCAAGGGACAACCAATCCCCCACCCCTCAACAAAATCCCAAGAATGTATGCCAAGCGCTGCCTTTCCCTTTCCAGGGGAGAGCACAAAGGCTCTTGTGAGGTCTGATGCATGGCCCCAGGTTGTGTGACTCACTCCACGCTCCGCGGCACTTGGCAGGTTGCCGATTGCATTTGGGTGTCACATGAGTTTATGCTATCCCCTAGGAATTCTGCATTCATTGAAATGCCACAAACATTCAGGCAGCCGTGATCAGACTACAAAGGAGTCTATAAAGCACAGTGAGGCTGCTTTACCCAGCCTAGGAACATTTCCAAGGTCTGTCTTTGCACACAATGCTGCCAGCTTTCTCAGGACTTCCAAAGTCACAGACACAATCCTTTGGGTCTGATTCTGCGTTCCCATACCCTGCTTTTACCCCTGTATTGCGCCATGGACTTCCACGGCATTTTCCTTGATTGACAGGCATTCAACTGAGAGCAGGATCAGACCCTTTTTATGAGGAGGAGGCAGAGACTCAGATGACATTGCCCTGTGTTTGCCACACCTATGACTCCCATATGTGTCTTATGCCTAGCAGGAGGGGAGTGGGGAGAGAGGCCCAGCCAGGAGTCAGCATGGACAAAGAGGAGAGTAGGGCTTGTTCCATAATGGAGTTTCACACTTCTAAATTGTTGACCTATTCAGGCACTTGCAGAGGGATTGTCTGCAGGGATCTGTGGGCATGATGCTAATACTTAGCATCTCTCCTCCCAAGATCTCAAAGCCCTTTACGTTATCCCTGTCTTATACATGACGGTATCTGAGGCACAGAGAGATTGTGTTTTGCTGAACACCACCCAACAAGTCAATGACCAAGCTGGGAATAGATCCCAGATCTCCGGGCTCCCAGCACTAGCCACTGTACCATCCAGAACCTCTGTCTTTTTTGCTCTTTCCCACATGTTCACTGGCACCCATAGGTGAATGTCACTCCACAGCTGTTGTAACACTCAGGCTACGTCCACACTACCCGCCCGGATCGGCGGGTAGCCATCGATATATCGGGGATCGATCTCTCGCGTCTCCTCTGGACGCGATAGATCGATCCCCGAACGCACTCCCTTCGCCTCCGGAACTCCAGCAGGGCGAGCGGAGTTAGCGGAGTCGACGTGGGAGCCGCGGCCGTCGATCCCGCGCCGCGAGGACGCGAGGTAAGTCACGGTACTTCGAAGTAAGATACTTCGACTTCAGCTACGCTATTCTTGTAGCTGAAGTCGCGTATCTTACTTCGACATCCCCCCCTAGTGTGGACCAGGCCTCAGTGACTGGCATTTATCTTGCACCTTGTATCTGGAGATCCCAAAGCAGCCAACAAAGTGATTACAGTCCGTGTGTGTGTAGGAAAACGTGTGCGTGTCTGGATCACTTTACCCCATCCTGCCGTCCCACCGCATCCCTCTACGGAAATGCGCCACTAGAGAGGAGGGCAGCAGCAGTTTAAAAGCATGCTGTCACGCTGTCTGGAGCGGTTCATGCCGTGAGTGACAACCTCAGGGCCAACACCACAAACTGGTGGTATGTTCTATAATTAGATATCACCACCCCAGTAACCAATATGACCACCTGGATCACTGTAACAGTCTGGCCATGGAATCAGACACAGTCCCCTTGGGCACTGCAGTCTGTCTTTGCCACCCAGGCAGGCTGGACTGTGTGATAAACGGTCACTTACTCAAAAGTCACAAAATATTCACATTGCCCCCAGTCCCAAGAGACCAGTCACTTACCCCAGGTCAGTTTGTACCTTACATCTCACACTAAAGACAATACTGGTCGCCAAGTCTATAGTAAACTAACTAGAAAAAATAAATTAGTTATTTACAGGTTAGAGCGGGCAGCATATAAGCACTCTGTGGTTCAAAAAGATGACCGATGTAGTCATCTGTCCACTGAATGTCTTTTAGGGCTAACCCAGGTCGACCCTGGGGATCCCTGCTTTTGTTTCCTAGCTTCAGCCCTATGAGAGTACAAACCTCAAAGAGATAAACAGTTTCTTCTTTCTTCTTCTTCTTCTCTATATTCCCTTCCCCCAGAGCTCAAACCAATGGGATGAGAGCTCCTGCACGTAACTTCTTCATGGGTGGATGGGGCAATCAACAAAGTTTTTGGGTTGGATCACAGAAACCCCCTTGGGAACTGCCGCCCGATGTGCAAAGACTACTTCTATTCCTGTTTTCGCTGCCAGCTCAGTGGCTTCAGCACCCTGTCTTGCTGAAGCCAGACACACCCGTCTGCTTCAACACAGACCCAGAGTCGGAATTACCTGTCCCAAAGCTGCAGGTTTACCTGAAAACAGCTCACAGAAGTGTGCTTGTCTTTAGCACTCAGATGCCCAACGCCCAATGGGGTCTAAACCCAAATAAATCCGTTTTACCCTGTATACAGAAAGTAGGATTTAAGTGATTCCAAGTAGTAACAGACAGAACAAAGTAAGTTACCCAGCAAAATAAAATAAAATGCGCAAATCTATGTCTAATCAAACTGAATACAGATAATCTCACCCTCAGAGATGCTTCAGTAAGTTTTTTTCTCAGACTGGACACCTTCCAGGCCTGGGCACAATTCTTTCCCCTGGTACAGCTCTTGTTCCAGCTCAGGTGATAGCTAGGGGATTCTTCATGATGGCTCCTCTCCCCCCTCTCTTCTCTTCCACCCCTTTATATATCTTCTGCATAAGGCGGGAATCCTTTGTCCCTCTGGGTTCCCCCACCCCTCACTGGAAAAGCACCAGGTTAAAGATGGATTCCAGTTCAGGTGACATGATCACATGTCACTGCAAGACTTCATTACTCACTTGCCAGCACACACACATACAGGAAGACTCACAGGTAAATACAGCCATCTGCAGACAATGGTCCTGGTTAATGGGAGTCATCAAGATTCCAAACCACCATTAATGGCCCACACTTTGCATAATTACAATAGGCCCTCAGAGTTATATTTCATATTTCTAGTTTTAGATACAAGAGTGATACATTTATACAAATAGGATGATCACACTCAGTAGATTATAAGCTTTGTAATGATACCTTACAAGAGACCTTTTGCATGAAGCATATTCCAGTTACGTTATATTCACTTATTATCATGTTTTTATAAAACCATATAGACTGCACAACGTCACACCTACAATGGATGGTCTTGATGGTCCTTCTTGAGGGGCAGGGGGAACCACTCTTCCTGCCTAGGTTCATGAGTTCAGACCAGGCACTTTTACAATTATAAAGCAAAAACTACATATTACCTTGTAGCACGGGACACAGACATTACAGGTAAGATTAATGCATGCCACAACTTATCGTGTTTAATGTTTAGACTCATCTTTACAAATCTAACGCCTACCTTGAACAATACTAACATACAGGTGAGCTGGTCTAGTTTCCAGCTATGAATTTGTAAGTGCTCAGCTGAAACTAGGCTGACCAGATAGCAAGTGTCAAAAATCGGGACAGGAGGTGGGGGGGTAATAAGTGCCTATGTGAGAAAAAGACCCAAAAATCGGGACTGTCTCTATAAAATTGGGACATCTGGTCACCCTAGCTGAAACCTACAGCCTTGGCAAGAGCTGGCACCTGGTTTACCAGCATCATGCATGCATCAGCACTTCACATCTGTCTAGGATAGGTGGAAGAGTATTGTAACCCGTTGACACCACAGGAGAATTTTAGGTAGAGAGAAGACACAAGCTGGAATGTGGACAGTCCACCAAGGCAAAGCATCATGGTATCTTTCACAACCATGAGTGACCCAGATGAAGACAGCATCTGCCCCCAATACTATATTATGGTCTCGTTTCAACACTGACGGTGAGAGTAGGGTGCCCTCTCAGCACTGCTGCCCACAGCACCTGGGTTTTCCATGGAAGTCTCCTATTGAGGTGGGTAGCTGGACCCTCTTGTCTTTTAGGAGATCTCTTGACAGCAGCACCCAAGTCTCAAAGCACAGTGAGGACTGGTCACCTTCTGGTCCCTTTAATGCTACCGTGTTTTATGTCACAGGCATGCCTCTTGGTTCTTTCTCTGCCCTGCTGGTCAGACCATGGACAGTCTAATCCTGTTGTTCAATTCTGAAAAGATAGCAGGAGAGCAGATGTCAGGCTGAGTGCTATGGTACGTTGAAGCAAGCCTAACTCAGCAGGACAGCTCCGTGTTTGGTGTGTAAGAAGCCAAAGGCGAGGGACATTGAGGCGCTGACGATGCTTGTGCAGCCTCTAACCTCAGTGGATGGTTCTCAGAAATAGGATTGCAAAAGGCAACCAGGACAGTGTGGTGAGCATTGCAAGGCACTGTCTGGCCAGCCTTGTGACGTTATTTCCAGTTACTCAACTTCAGAGCCATGGGTAAGGCAGTGTCCAGTGGGGAGATGTACCAGTGGGTCAGCTCCCCAGGCCCAGTAGAAATATGCACGATGTGATTGATACTTCCTCTTTGGTATCTTAGCAACATCTTGGCCGTGGTCACTGCTGAATCCAATATTCAGCTCCTGACCCTGCAGTGCTGAAAATGTTTCTATTGCTGCCTGTTAAACTCTTATCTGTTCATGTGGCCACAGCATCACAGACACGCAGCTTGCGTGTGTAATAAGCATATGGGGTGAGGCGCTATTATTATTTGTTTTGCAATTCTGAGACGAAGATACAAATGTGCTTCCAAACCACACAGCAAGCCCTGCGTATCTGCAGGGAGCGACTTCCTGCTCTGGCTCAGAGAAAACACACTTCATGAATGAGAAGATGGAAGAGTCAAAGACGGAATAAGTAGGTTGTCCAGGCTTTCCCAACTACTGTGTACTGCCTATTGAGTATTTAGTGAGGCAACATCACCACAGGATGATGTCAAACCCTGACAGTTAATTAGCGATACTATATTATTTATATTGTGGGAGAGCTTAGAGACCAGCACCCCATGGTGCCAGGTCCTGTACATACGCACAGTAGGAGGTAGCTCCAGCCCAAAGAGCATACAATCTGAGACCGATAGAGGGCGGCTGTACGATCATCCCCATTTTACAGATGGGGAACCTTGAAGCTCAGAGAAATCAAGGGACTTGCCCGCGGTTACATAGGGAGCTTGTGACAGAGCCAGGAACTAGACCCTAGTCTATTGCCTTAACCTAACCTCCTGCAAGCCACAGGATCACTCATCTGAAATAGCAATCGGTCTGGAAAGCTTGAGGATGGGTGGCCACAAACCCATCTCCTTTACAGTCCATTTATAGCCCTTGCAGAAGCTACAGCCTTTCCGGTTCATTGAGCAAAATGCTGCAAAATCCCACATGCAAAGCAGGCGCAACCAGCGTCGCATTTTTAGCCAACCCAGCTAGAACATTTTAGGAAATGAGTAGTCTAAACCTTCAGCACCCAGACAATGGCTCTTACCAAATAATCTTCCTGAAAAGCCACAAATGCCAATAACTGTCTGCGCCTATACTTCCCTCTTCCACAGCTCACAAGGTGAGGTTAGCTATCGGTTATTTCCTCACCCTGCTTTCTCATTCCGAGTCAGCTAATTTAGTGGCCTGAGCCAGCTCCCAGCAAAGTCAGAGGGGGTCTTTGCATTGACTATAATGAGAGTTCAGCCCCCTGTGCAGTCATGTCTATTCTTTTTTCAGTAAAACTCAGACTGTAGGACTGATAGGTTCAGTTTGTATACCATTACCCATAATGCATCATGCTTGATGTTTCTTTGAAGCCAGTATTAGTGATATTGGGTATTTAATAAAAGATAGAGCTGGCTGAAGACTGGAAAAATGTTTGGCAAATCTTACAGTTTCCATTCAGCTCAGCTGTATTCAAATCCTTTAGTGATGGCAAATACACAATGCTTCAAAACCGTTCTGCATGATTCAGATGAATGATTGTGTATTCAGCCCACTTGCAACTCAGATGGCCCGTTCTGCAGCTCGAATGCCAACATTATGAATAATGCGCGAACTGCCATTTGTTCATCAGGGATGTTTGAGTTGTTTGCAGATCCCAACCAGCTCTTAAAATGAGAGGCAAAAACACTTTGCAAAAGCAAAAATTCAGTAAGCAAAATCAGCAAAGAGACTCTGACCAGCTCTACAAGCGTGTTTTATCTCAGACAAGAGGAAGCAATAGCGAGACTTGCCTCTCCCTTATTTACAGGGTAAGCCAGGCTCTCAAAGGGCTTCAAACTCGAGTGAATATAGCTCTCCAGCCCCGTTATGGGGCAGGTCAGCAGATATCTCCATTTTACAGATAGGGAAATTGAGGCAAAGAACGTTGACATATTTTGCAAAAGGTTACGAAGCAGGGAACAGAACCTAGGTCTTCTCACTACCAGTCATGCACTTAAGATATAAGACCATCCTTCTCCTCCGTAAGGAAAAAAAATCAAATAGCAAGTGAAACACACCTTCCAACAGCATCGCTAACCCCAAGCATTTAAACAGCATGAGATTTTTTTAAAATGCATTCTTTTTATATGCCTCCCGGTTTTTGAGCCTTTTGAATTCATGTTTCTGAGCTTTTCTCCATCACCACCAGGGCGCGACACTTACATTCTATGTCAGGGGTTGGCAACCTTTCAGAAGTGGTGTGCCGAGTCTTCATTCATTCACTCTAATTTAAGGTTTCGCGTGCCAGTAATACATTTTAACGTTCTTAGAAGGTCTCTTTCTCTAAGTCTATAATATATAACTAAACTATTGGTGTATGTAAAGTAAATAAGGTTTTTAAAATGTTTAAGAAGCTTCATTTAAAATTAAATAAAATGCAGAGCCCCCCGGACCGGTGGCCAGGACCCAGGCAGTGTGAGTGCCACTGAAAATCAGCTCGCGTGCTGCCTTCAGCACCTGTACCATAGGTTGCCTACCCCTGTTCTAGGTAGTCTCATGTAGTCAGCCTTACTCCAGAAGCTGGGGCTTTAAGAAAATTACTTAGTATCACAAGACTTGCGATAAAAATCACGAGAGCTGGTAACATGGTGCCAACATCCTGCTAACCGTTGTGTGCCCAGCTCTTGGGTGTAAGTCCAATTTCACTGACACCAGTTTTATACCCGTGAGACTCTGACTCCTATTCTTACTCCTGATTTATACTGGTGTTAGTGATGTCAGAATCAGGCCCACTTTGTTTCTGGTAGCAGCCATCTAAGACCCTTCCTCATGCTGAGTAGTCCCGTACTCCATACCAATTTCAGGTACCCCTATGCAAAAGGCTGTATATTGAGGGCCAAAGTGGACTCAGGGTGTGGGCTGGATGTGTCTCGGTGTGAGTTAGGGGGCAGAATCGTGAGCCTTGCACAAGTGACATCTGCCTCCGCCTGACCCCAGGATCCCAGCCCGTTACACGGCTGCTTTTGCAGCGCAGCGCTTCTGCCATCGGGGGCAGGAAGGCAGGGAGGGAGGTGCTCCATCCGAGCCTGCATCCCCTTTGGTTACTTAATGCCCCTGAGACCCATCTGTACTCTGTTTGTGACTAAGCAGGAACTTTTATGCGCTATTGTTCTCAATCCAGCCCATTGAAGTAACTGAACAGCAGGCCTTGAGGTGGGTTCTAAATATACCACAAGGCCCATTCCTAGCTGCAGCCTGGGGGAGATAAGGCTGTTTGTGCTGCCAGGGAGGAGGAAGAGGCTGCGGGTTGGCGTCTCAGGATACAAGGATACAGAAAATGGCCCAGTTTGGCCTTGCGGAACCTGTGGGGAGGAAGGATCTGCCTGGCCCCGGGAGATAGTGGCAGGCTCGGGCGGGTTGTCAGATCTCAGGCTGATTAGACGCTGGGTGTCTGCGATGAATTTCTAAGAACAGGAAAGCTCTGAGGAGAGGGGAATGCCAACGGTCTGGTGTTCCCATGCAAGACCGCACAGCCCACCATCTGACTAATGTCTGTCTAGCTAATGCCAGCCTATGCAGCTGGTGCATCGGGGCCTTGTGATTACACTGATCCAAAGAGAGAGCCCAGCCCAGTCCGAGGGAGCAGCCAGGGGAGAGCCTGGCACAGGGAGGCCAGGCTCTGGGGCAGCAGCAGCCAGACAACCTTAAGCCTTGTCTCCACTAGCAAAACTCAGGCCTGCGGTATACCTCCCCCACGTCTCACCAGGCTCAGACGCCGGAGCCTTGGCAAGACACCTGAGCTCTGTCTCTAGCAGCGCTTTGTGCCACTGCCACTGTCAGCGGAGCTGTGTGGGGCGCAATGCTGGGCCTGATTTTTGCTAGCATGGATGCATCATCTGAGAGCAGCAGTGAGAGGAGAGCAGCAACCACCAAACAACTCTAGGGCACAGCGAGGGGCGAGCCAGCCCTGGGGAGCAGCAAGCTGGGGGACAGCCCAGTCCGAGGACAGCAGCCTGGCCTATTATTAATTTGTATTCCCATAGCGCCTAGGAGTCATGGACCAGGACCTGTAGAGCAGCGAGGGGAGAGCCTAGCCCTAGAGAGCAGCAACGGGGGGGAAGGAGAGCCCAGCGCCAGCCAGCTGTGGACAGCAGCAGCAATATGAGAAGAGCACAGCATCGAGGCAGCAGCTGCCTGCCAGCCCTAGAGAGCTGCTGGGGGATGACTCACAAACCACCACGTGGGGCAGTTTTCAGTTTTAGTTGGTGTCCCCTGGGTTCTGGGCTGAGGGCTGTCACCACCCTGTGATGCTCCACACCTCTCCTCTGCTGTTCCACATGCCTGCCCTGGTCCCCTATTGCCCTGCACACCATGTCCTCATTTACACCTTTGCAAAGGAGGTGTGAAGCACTTCCATTCTGACCTGGGAGCCTTTTGCAGCCCTGTTGCGTTGGCGTGAGCGATTGCACAAGGTGCAGGGTGATGCCGAAGAGCCTGCTGAGCTGTGTGGCTGCAGAGTCTGGTCAGACGGATCCCAGCCGTGTTTCAGAGGCCTACGCTCCAGCCAAGCAAGCAAAATCTTGGCACCTCTGTCCCCCCTGGGCTCTCCCTGGGGCGGAAGCCTAGAGCCACCCCACAAAAGCCCAGCACTATCTGTTCTTGGGGAGCCCTGCAGGTCAGCATCCAGGTGGCCTGAGAGGAGCTGCTGGGTGAGCAGCACCCTGTGGACCCGATTCGTCATTGTTCCAGGGCCCCTTTGTGTCCCCCCCCCCTTGCACAGAGCCCCTCAAGGTTCACAGAGTTGTGGGCAGGGAGAGGGATGGCCAGGCCATTGCCATGCCTAGCATGTCTGCACCCAGCCGAAGCCCCATGAAGCAGGGCCAAACCAGCACCTGGACAGAGGGAGGTGCAAGCGCAGCTAGGGTGACCAGATAGCAAGGGTGAAAAATCGGGACGGGGGGAAGGGTAATTAGCACCTATATAAGACACAGTCCCAAATATCGGGACTGTCCCTATAAAATCGGGACATCTGGTCACCCTAAGTGCAGCGATGGCTCTGCCCCGGGTGAGGAACAGCCCCTGGAGAGAAACTGAGCTAGGAGAGAACTCATAGACTTTAAGGTCAGAAGGGACCATTATGATCATCTAGTCTGACCTCCCGCATGATGCAGGCCACAAAAGCTGACCCACCCACTCCTGGAATAATTCTCTCCCTTGACTCAGCTGTTGAAGTCCCCAAATCATGATTTAAAGACTTCAAGTTGCAGAGAATCCTCCAGCAAGCGACCCCTGCCCCATGCTGCGGAGGAAGGCGANCCAGCAGCCATGAGCCAGGCATTCAGGGGGCTGCCAATCCAGAGCTGTTCCCACAACGCCCGAGCCTTTGCTTTGATGTCACAGGGCAGCCTTGGCACCCCTACACGCTGGTGTCAGCAACCGTTCAATTTCAGTGATGCCCAGCAAGGTGAATTTAGTCCCTAGAGCCCCAGCACAGCATACATGGTAGAGAGTGCACCGCCCCCTCCGTGCAGAGATGTCACTCCCCATCTCCAGTAGGTACCGGGGAAGAAAGCATGGGAACAAAGTGCAGCCCCCTGCATTGGCTCAATGGGCCAAGACCCCTGCTGGGAGCTGGCACCAAGCAGTTGCTGCAGTGATGAATGGCCTTGTGCAGAAGCAGGGAGTCTCCTTATTCCCTTGAGAGTGCGTTACAGGGGCCTGTATCTGCCTCCCCCCAGGGGCTTTACATCTCAGCCATTGTTCAGAGCAAGAAACTCCGTTCTGAGTGTTGCGCTGCTTCTGGGCAGGGGGTGCAGCCCTCACGGCGGGAGATACCAGCTGCCCCATGGGGAATTTTGCTTTCAGTCAGATTTTCTGTGATTAACATTTGTAGATAAGAGTCGATAAAACCTAAACCAACGTTTCCTAGGGGGTGGCAGCAGGGCCAGTTGAACACAGTGTTGGATGAAGCCAAACACCCACGACACCCCATCCAGGGTTGGGATCCTCCTGCATGGTGTCCTGCTATGACATAACTACATCAATACAGGCCAGCCCTGGACACACACACCGGCAATGCACCATCGGCCTGCCCCAGCACAACCGTCTGCTGGTCTCCAATCCAAAATGCAGAGTTGGGCTTGACTGACCGACACGCTAGAGCTTGGACCATCCTGCTGGTAGTCACCTGGCTTTAGTGTGAAGCAGGGGGAAGTCAGGCTCTGCCTGCGTGGGGACTGGAGGTCTCCTTGTGAAGAAAAGGCCCTGAGGAACCAGAGAGAAGCTGCCAACCTAGGGAGTGGAACACAGGGTGAGAGCCTCCTATGAGAGCACCAGAGATCTGGCTGCCCCTCCCTGCAGCTTCTCGATTTCAGGATGACCAGTGCTGGCAGGATGTAGGCTGCCTCCAAAAACACCGTGGTGTATTCTTCCCCGTCTGTCTTGTGACTCTATGGGCCTGTGTGGGAAAGCTTCCCAGGGGAAGCAAAGCTGCCCAAATCCACCGCTGTCTTGCCAGTGCCCTGGAACAAGATCCATTTCCCACCCATTCCCATGTGGTGGTTTTTCAGTCGTCCGGCAGAGGTGAGCGGAGCCCAGGTGGCAGGAGAGAAGGGTTTGGAGATGGCATGAAGGAGTCAGTCTGTGCGCACAGGGCGAAGAGTGCAAACCTGGAGCACCCCTGTAAGCAGTTGCTTAAATAAGGAGTGAATTTAGTTTAAAAAGAAAGGAGCCCTCTCCTGATATAACGTAGCATGCAGTACATGAAACAAGGAAAAGCTAAAGGTAAACTTCTGTGTCCCCGGTGAATCAGATTTGATTGGTGCCTCAAAAAAGGAGTGGGGACTGGGGTGGCGACGGCACACACTCAAGGGAAATGCACCCCTTCCCTGGGGACTAAACACTACCTGTGCTTCCCACTGAGAATCTCCACTTGGGGCAGCAGCAGCAGAGCTCAGCATGCAAATTCTCAAGGTTTTATTTATTATACAGAGCTGAGGGCAGCCCTTCGCTCTTCAGCCTGGCACCACCTGTAGGGGTGGCACCACCTGGCAGGGGAGCCCAGCACCGCCCGTTGCTCATCGTTCCGGCAGGGAGTGAGGGCAAGGAGCTGCCATGCAGGGGCTAATGTCAGGCCCTGCCTTCAAGTGGCTTTGTCCTAGAGCACAGCCTGGCAGTGCCTTGTGTGTGTGTGTGTGTGTACACACACACACATACACACACCGCAAACAACCCCATCCTGACCATTCTGGAGTCAGCCCAGTGGGCTTCGGAGGGGATCACCCATATCTCTGCTGAAATACGGGGCCTCGGAGGGAGGGAAGGGAAGAGAAGCTCTGAGATGGACGGGTCTCTGAGCATTGCACTGCAGAACATCTCACCCACCACAGGGCGTGCTTCAACACCAGCCTCCCCACACTTCACACCCAGGCCACGATGCCAGCAGGGACCAGAAGTCACCAGCTAGCTGAGGCTACAAACTACAACACTCACAGCCCTGCTGCAGAGCTCGAGCCGCTTGAGTCCAAACCACATATACATACCAAGCACCAGCTTTACACCAAGGGCCACTTGGTGGTTACTTCCCCTCAGCTGGGGCCCTGCCCATCCTTCTTTACACCTCCCAGCCTCACTAATTAGCGTCTGTAGCAAACTGTGTAATCTGCACCCTCAAGAGGAGGAAAGAGAGGACAATGAGTCCCAAAACCATAACTGCTCTGTGTAGTCACCAACCACCCCTTCACAAAGCCAAGCGCCGGAGCCTGGAAGTCCTGGATCGCCCAGGAAACCAAGTCTCCTGGATATCACTGCCAGGGGGTCAGGGCTGAGCATATCATGACAGAGCTCCTGTAACATGGCGTGCCCTCACCGCCACGGCACCTCCTGCTGGTTACCTCGGGAATTAGCTCATCCCAGCCTCGGCGCGCCTCCTGCTGGCCGGTGTCTCCTTACCAGTACCTGCTTCCTTTCCTCCTCCACCACTGTAGTTCAGGCCCCGCATCCCTCCCGGCCTGCGGTGCCCCTTCTCTTGGGTACTCCCCGGCAGCAGTGCCCCCACTTGGGGTCCTCCCCTACCTGGGGAACCCCAGTCCCCTAAGACCACCTCACCTCAGTGAGCCACTGCCAGTCTTCATCTAGCCCCTTCCCTCAGGGGCAAACTGCAGTCTGAAGTAGCCACTCATCATCGGCCAGGGGGTTGGACCTGCTGCCTCTTCCTCCCCTGGCTGCTTCCCCACAGCCCTAGGACCTCCTCCGGCCCTGACAGCAAGGCCTCTGCCTGGGGGCTGGAGCTTCCCCAGCTCCTCCTGCCCTTCCCCAGCACTGCACTGTCTAAAGTACCTTTTTCTCTTTCAGGCAGCCAGATCCAACTCTCTCCACAACTGGAGAGAGACTGTCTGGCCCTGCAGCCCTTTTTTTAGAGCTCAGCCTGGCCCTTATTGGCTGCCTCCCAGCCTTTTCTGATTGGCTCTCTGCCCCAGCCCTCTCCAAGGGCTGGCTTTTAACCCTTTCAGGGCCAGAGCGGGGTGACCGCCCCGCTGCAGCTCCCCACTCCTGGATAACATCATGCATCTCTGGCTATAGCTGATTCCCTTGCAAAGAAGCATAGATACGAAGGGCAGGCAGGGACCTTGAGTGGTGCTCAAGTGCAGCTCCCTGCACTGAGGCAGAAACAAGTCATGAGGTCTTGCAACAAACAGCTTTATGGGAAAGCAGTGTCAGCACAGCCCGGGTTCGAGAGAGGGTGGGAAACCGCAGCCACCACCCTGGCTCTCTTTCCCAACATGGTGTCACTCGGTGAGGAGCACAAGTGCCTCAGAAACAGGCCCGGATGAAGCTGACGCAGGGCGCGCCAGTGTGTGGAGAAAGGGGAAATGGTGACCGTGCACCCAAGCCATCTCCCTCCCCAGCTTCAGGGTGTGATGCCTGATACATGGACGCTGCAGTGACCCCTGAGAGGGCTCCTGGCTCGATGCATTTCCTGAGAGCAGAAACAGCAGTGAGGAAAGTATCTGGGGTGGCGAATGGCGCGCTGGGGAAACCTCCAGTCAGGTCTAGAACTGACCAGGCTCCTAGCAAGAAAGCAGCTGTGGGGCTGGAGAACAGAGAAGAGGCTGGGGGCCTGAGAGCAAGCTGTGCCAAGCGAGGGGCCATGGAAGGGGCGGCTTTCAAAAGCCAGCAGAATTGGCCTAACTCTGCTCCCGCTGAAGCCAATTGCAAGACTCCCATTGACTCCATAAACAACTCTCAGGGAAAGGATGAGGGCGGTGTTGAATCTTTAGCAAAATCTTCCTTTCTCCCAAATGTTAATTAGTCATTAGAATTAAATAGGCCTCAACAAATACAAAGCATTTTAAACTGCCTAACTAAAACTTCTGGCCCCTTAACTTTCAGCCTCTTGTGTCATCATTTTACTAATTTTCCAGCCACCATAGGCCACGTCTACACTGGGGAAAATTGTGCACGTTTCCCACATTGCTCGAACCAGTCTGTCTGCACTAGATGTTAGCAATTTGGGGAGTCCTAGTGTAAATGACCACCCACGGAGACAGGATGAAAGACTGTGGGTATGTCTACACAGCAAAGAAAAACCTGCGGCTGGCTCAGGATTCCAGGGCTCTGGCTGCAGGGCTGCTTCATTGCTGTGTAGATTTCTAGGCTCGGGCTGGAGCCTGAGCTCTGGGATCCTCCCACCCTGCAGGGTCCTGGAGCTGGGGCTCCAGCAATGAAACAGCCCCACAGCCTGAGCCTGAGGCTGCTGGCCCAGCCCAGCTGGGGGATTTTCTGTGCTGTGTAGGCATACCCGGACAGGCAAACGTATATCATCCAGGGAGGGAGAGGGAAATGGAGAGAAAGGAGACAGAGGGATGGGCTGATTATTAGGTGAAAGCGCAAAGATGAAAGAGGAGAGAGGGCTGGATCGGGTCCAGAGATGTAGAGTCGATGGAAAGGAGTGAAGATTGGGAGTAGGCTGGAAGGGAGGATGTGAGAGGAGAGGAGGACAGAGAAGATTGACAAAGGGGGACACAGAAAGAAGGAGGGAATGTGAGAGGAATGGAGAGAAGGAAATGGGCTTAATTCAGAGTGGAGCAGATCAGCTATTGCCTCCCCCACGGCCCCTTCTGCTCCCCCAGGAGGCGTGCAGGCCAGCATTCCCTCATCAGATGCTACTTCAGAGCAGCTGTTGGGCAGCCCTGTTGTGTCTCATTCCCTGGCGTGTCTGCCAGCTCCTTGGCCCACACGGTGCCAGACAGCATTGGGCAAAGTGAAACTCGCGCTGCGAGCCAGACTTTCCGAGCAGCAGCTGCACAGGGGCTCCAGTCACTTTGCTCTGCCGTGCTGATCAATACCCTACTTTCTGGTGTGGTTAGACAATGAAACTGTTCTAAAAATGAACACGCAGGGCCGTGCAGCCTGGAGGTGGAGGTAGCATACAGGCAGTAAGCACCCACTCTGGCTTCCAAGCTAAGAGTGCTGGCCCATGGATGTAGCTCGGCTGGTGAAAAGGAGGCATGTGGCACTGTTAGCATCTTCTGCTCGCATCTGAAGCTGTGAAGACCACGCCTAGCACTGCATACTACCAGCCCCTGGTGCATTGTTTGCACAGCAGCTGTGACAGATAGGGCTCCTAAACTAAGCTTGATCTGTGTTTGCATTGGAAACCTCCAGCCTCAGTTCCCACAGCAGCCGGGTGCTTCAGATCTTATTCAAATTGGGAACAGAACCACAAGAGCTGTGCAGTTGACCACACAAGCAAAAACAGGAGCTGCTGAGCTGTCTGTCCCTGAAGATGAAGTCACTAAGGGATGGCCAAGGGCATGTCTCATGACTTCCCTACTTTTCTCTCTGGCCTAACCAACTTCTGTTGCTCTTCCCTTTATTCCCCCTTATCTTTATGCTGGATCCATGTTAACACACTGCAGCCACAGCACAATTGACTCAGACAGAAACCAGCACCTGAGTGCTGGGGTTAAAACCCAAAGACTTGGTTCCCATGAGCGCAGGCAGCTCTCATGCTTGGAGGAGTAACAGCAGGTCCATGGTGCCTGCCAGAGGGCTGACGGGCTCTGTGCAGGGCGGAGCACGTAGGGGCTGGCGAGCGGGCTTTGGAAAGCTAGCGCCTGCATCCCAGCAGCAGGGAATCCTCAGCGGGTTAAAATCCTGACTCAAGGGAGGTTTTTCCATTCATTTCACTGATGCCAGGATTTCACCTGGAGAGTCTGATTCTAATTTCACTGTAAGTGGCTTTCCTCCAGTTTAACTCAGCTGATTCCAAGGGAGTTTTTTACTGATTTACACCTGCCTATGCAAGATCAGAATCACCCCCACACGTTCATAACGGCAGTAGGGGAAAATACAGATATGGTCTTGCCCCAGAGTTTTATACTAGTTCTGCAGCAGCACCTGGAAAGGTGTAACCATGGAAGCGTGGCCTGGTATCCTGGGAAAGGAGCAGGTAACAAGGACACCCCAGCTTTCCCATGCAGGCACGAGTGGGGGAAGGAATGAGTTGACATTTGAGGGGTGGGGAGAGTTTTGACCAGACTGTTCAATTCTGGAGGCAGGAAATGGAATGTGGCAAGAGAGATTGTGCAGACAAGCTAGTATTGTGGGCAGGGCATGTCTCTGTACATGCACGTACAGTACCTGGCATGGCGGGGCCCGGATTCCTGATTGGGGCTGTTAGGACGCCTGCAATATAAATAATGAACAAGAGCTGTCATTTCCTTTGAGGGGGCCTCAAACCCCAGCCCGCCCACTCAGCTGCATTGGTGTGTTGTATGTTTCTCCTCTGGTGTCCTGCTTCTTACAGTTCTTTCTCTCCTCCCCACCCCCGCACTCACCCCCTTGTGGGTGATACACACAGAGCGTTGCATATTTCAGTGTGTTAGAATGTAAATGAGCCTGCGTTGGCTGGTTTTATTATCTGAGAGCAGTAGCGTGGGAAAGGCTGATATACAAGTGCAAAGAACGTGCTGTGAAATCCTCCAGCCTTGGGGAAGCAGTAGAGTGGAGGAAGAAATCACAACCCCCGAAAGGGCAAACAGCCTCCCCCTGCGCTCACAAGTGATTGGTCAGCTAGTCCTGCTGGAAAGTTTGGTTAGTTGCTTTAGGGCTGTGAAGGTTCTGGGTTGACAACCCTTGAGACTGGAGTCCTCCCTTGTAGCCACAGAACAGGTACAACAGGGGCAGTAGCAAGCTTCCCTAACGCTTTCCCACCAGTCTCCATGGCTTCGCTGCTGAGATAGCCTCCAAGGAAACACCACTTATGGGAAAACAGGAATCACCATCCTGGATCAGATACATTTTTTGTTGAATCACTGAAGAGCAGACCAGTGGAGAAGCCAGTCCAATATCCTGTCTCTGGGTATGTCTGCCCTGCAATAAGCTGAATGCAGCTCCTATAGCAGAGGTGGGCAAACTATGGCCCATGGGCCCCATCTGGCCCCCGGGACCCTCCTGCCCAGCCCCTGAGCTCCTGGCCCGGGAGGCTACCCTCGACCCCCTCCCCTGCTGTTCCCCCGCAGCCTCAGCAATGCTCTGGGTGGTGGGGCTGAGAGCTCCTGGGGCAGCGCAGCTGCAGAGCCCGGCCTGACCCGGTCTCTGTGCTGCGCGGTGGCGACGGCGTGGCTGGCTCCAGTCGGGTGGCGCGGCTGTAGTGCTGCCAGCCACTGGTGCTCCAGGCAGCATGGTAAGGGGGCAGGGAGCGGGGGGGTTGGATAGAGGGCAGGGGAGTTCGGGGTGGTGGTCGGGGTGGGGGTGTGGATAGTGGTCGGGGCAGTCAGAGGGCGGGGAACAGGGGGTTGAATGGGGACAGGGGTCCCGGGGGGGCAGTCAGGAATGAGGAGGGGTTGGATGGGGCGGTGGGGGGCAGTAAGGGGCAGGGGTTCCGGAGGCAATCAGGGAGAAGGGGTGGTTGGATGGGGCAGGGGTCCCAGGGGGGCCATCAGGAATGAGAGGAGGGGTTGGATGGGCCGGCGGGGGGCAGTCAGGGGCAGGGGTTCCCGGGGCAGTCGGGGGACAGGGAGAAGGGGTGGTTGGATGGGGCAGGAGTCCTGGGGGGGCCGTCAGGAATGAGAGGAAGGGTTGGATGGGGCGGCGGGGGGCAGTCAGGGGCAGGGGTTCTGGGGGTGGTCAGGGGACAGGGAGCGGGGGGTGGGGCCATCAGGGAACGGGGGGGTTGGATGGGGCAGGAGTCCGGGGGGGGGCAGGCGGATGGGGGGGGACCACGACCCCATCCCCTAACCAGCCCTCCATACAATTTCCAAAACCCGATGCGGCCCTCAGGCCAAAAAGTTTGCCCACCCCTGTCCTATAGACAAACTCCCATATGCACACTAGCATGGCTAAAAATAGCAGTGTCGATGCAGCAGCGTGGACTGTACAAACACACCGGGGACCCTAGTTTCCTACTCACATTGCTGAAACCCACGCTTCTATTGTTAGCCACGATAGCGTGGGTATATCTGCTGGAGCAGCCTCGCTGCTTTGATTTCACGATAGACTTACCTCTGGCAACGGCCAGTCCCACTTGCTTCAGAGGAAGGAGCCAAGAACCTGATATTAGAAAATTGTGGACTAACCTGCGCAGAGGGGCAGTTACTGTCAGTTGTAGCGGTGGGTTTTGCGATTTGGACACCTGTCCTTTAGGAGCTGGATCCAGACCAGTAGCTCTTTCCGCACATGCCACTGAACAGCTGTCAGAACATTCTGTTCTTTTCTTGTGCTTGATTTCACCTCGTTATAATTTCAGCAGCGCCGCGAATCAAAATGGGAGGAAGGAAAAATAGGAGCGAGCCAGGAATCCGATGTAATGCGGTGAAATGGTTATAGAAAAACAGCTGGGGCAGATCTGCTGGCTGTAAACGTAGGGGTTGAACTAGAGCAGGGTTTCTCACCCTGTGAGGCACGACCCAAAATGGAGTCGCTAGAATGTATCAAAAGTTTGTGGGGCAGGCTGGGCTCAGTTCCCCACTCTGGACATTGTGATCTGGTGCATGGGGTCTCGGTGCCACTCGGGTTTGCCCCAGCCACCCCTCCATCATGACGACATGGGGACAGCTGGGCCAGATTGGAATGAGTGGTGCTGCAACCCCAAGCACCAAGTCACAACTCCACTTCCACAAATTTGGCCCGGCCAGGCCAAACCTGAGCAGCGCTGCGACCCCAGAGGTCACAACACCCAGAGCGGGGAGCTGAGCCCAGCCAGCCCTGGGGGCTAAGAGTTGGGAGGGAGCAACTGGTGTCACATTCTCTGATAAATGCTTGCACTCCAGGGTACCCCCAGCCTGCAGGACCTCCCAATGTACCACTCCCTGTGTCCCGCGCTGCTTCCCGCAGCTCCCATTGCCCGGGAACGGCGAACCGCAGCCAATGGGAGCTGTGGGTGGCCGTGTCTGCGGACGGTCAATGTAAATAGACTGTCTTGCGGCCCACCAGCGGATTACTCTGACGGGCCACAGGTTGCCCACCACTGCCCTAGTGGCAGATGACAATAGAACAGTTGTGTCCAGCCTTCTTGCACTGATAGCGCTACGATTCTTACTTCTCTCTGGTACTCACAGGAACACAATTCCTGGCATTTGCAGGTGTCCTACACCTAGTGTGGTAGCTTAACTCAGCCCATGCCGATGCAGAAAGAACTACAGGCTTTTCTGTCTGTTCCAGGCCCTGAGCTGTGAAAAATTCCTGCAGTTCTCTAGACAAACTCACTCTGCTGTTGTGTGCTTCTATCTCTCAGGGTCAAAGTCTCTCACTGAGGAACATCAAGAGCTGGGAAAGCCGCCCATGATGGATTGCCTCCTTCTGGCTCTGCTTTTCCTGTTGCAAGGTAATATTCTCCCTGGTTATTGCCTCACCTCTACGCTGGTCTATATGGCTTACAACAGCCGAGGTGGCAAGGATGTAGCATTATCAACCTTCTGCCCCACCGCCAGTGCCAGGATAGTACCTGTTAGGAGGACGCAGTGGTCCCAGTATGGGTGGAGTGAGGAGGGGGCAGGAGGTATAGATGGACTTTCCCTCTAATTAAGTTTCCTGAAAGACAGAGAGACTGTCATTGTGTTCCGAGGTGGAATTCCCCTCTCCTTCCAGGACAGGCCGGAGGCATGTAGATGAATCAGGGCAGGAACAAGACTGATGGACATGGAGAATGCATTATTGTTCTTTGTGTTCCTCTTGTCCTACAGCACACCTAGGAGTGATCAGCCACCCGGGTGAGGTTAGAGTCTGTTCAGAGGAAGGATGGGCCTGGCCTGAGCCTCAGGAGAGCTCGGTTCACGTGCTTGCTCTGCAAACACCTCCCTGGGTGACCATGGGCAGTCACTTAGTCTCTCTGGGCCTCACTTCCCCATCCATACCATGGGGATAACAGGCCTGCCCTGACTCATGGGGGGAGTGTGTGGCTGAAGGCATGAACGACTGGGAGGCACTAAGACACTACGGTAATGGGTTCTTACATGGCTCCCAAGATTTTCAGAGCAGGGGCTCTCTCTC
Organism: Platysternon megacephalum; assembly: GCA_003942145.1. Taxonomy (NCBI): domain Eukaryota; kingdom Metazoa; phylum Chordata; order Testudines; family Platysternidae; genus Platysternon; species Platysternon megacephalum. The sequence continues at coordinate 410,722 of QXTE01000275.1, forward strand.
TCTCTTGTATATGTGCAGCACCTAGCACAATGGGGCCCCTGGGCCTTCCTGTGATCCATGTAATAAGTAGTAGACAGGTGTCGTGTGGGGTCACCGAGGAGGTGAGTAACCTGGGGAACTCCTGGCGTATGGAGCCCCTCAGGCTGAGCTACCCCTTACAGTGCGGTTTTGTGTAACGCAGGGGTCGACGGAAGCAGCCGCCACGCAGAAGACTTCCGATTTTGTGGCGAAAGAAGCCAAACGAAGAAAAGCCATATCACTTATCAGATGCGGCCAGAGAACATCATCATCACCATCGAGAACAGTGCTGAGATGCTGAATATCAGTGCGCCATTCCCACCATGCCGTGTAAACGACCCTTTACCCGACAAATTGGGGAACTACCGCTTCTGCCTCTACTGGTACCAAAGGGATGGGATTTTCAACCTCACGTACGGCAGAAAGAACTACATGCTGAGTACCAAGGCGTACCCTTCCTTCGACTTTTCAAACCCAAGCGCACCGCAGAATAGAAGTGGGGTTCCTGTGCTTTCCAACGTGTCCTACGCCTACGGCAGAGGCCTGCGGAACACCTCCCTCAGCAGCGCTGCTGTTTACTCCTTCTCCATCCATGGTACAGTTGAATCAATAGGTTAAATGGGTTAGAGAGCTTGCAGTGGTACCACCGCAGCCTCTGATCGTGTTCAGTCTCGGAAGCTAAGCAGGGCTGGCTCTGTCTGCCCATGGATGGGAACGTTCTGGGAAAACCCCAGAGGCAGCTGAGGCACCATTAGGAGGTAGAGAAGGGCAATTGGCTTCTCCACCAGTTGCTATTTTCATTGTTTTTCAAAAATGGCCACTAGTTTTGGGTTCCTCATTTTTTGGGCACCCACATGCAGCACTCTGGGGCCGATTTCCCCACAGTGTCGAAATCCCACCTCTCCCACTGACTAGAACTGGAGTTGTGGGTTCTCAGCACCTCTGGAAATCCAGCCCAAAGTTTCTCTGTGTAAGCACACAAAATAAGTGACCACTTTTGAAGACGTGGCTGCAAAGGTCCTGCATTTCACCGGATAACCCCTCATCTAGTCACAATGTCCCACCTTTAATGGCCAGTTGTGCTGCCTTCAGCAGTGCTGTGGTCCTCAGGTCACAGCTGTATGGGGGCCTTATAGGGATCCATCATGACACCAGCAACACTCCATCCTTTAGAACATCTGCCAGTTGAAGACTGCTGAGATCAAGATGGAGCTCTGGGTGCTAGGACCTGCAGTCTCCATGGCTGCACATGGGTACTGGAGTGGCCTCGGTTGCATTCTGGTTAGAGATATGCAGAGTAAGAGACGGGAGACAGGAGCATGCATGCTGGAGATTGCACCTTGAGGTTCTCGGCCTGTGCAGATAGGAATGACATGAGTTTGCACCTATGCTAGAGCTGCTGTAACCTAATGGCCTGCCAGACAGTGTGGCAAAGCGATTGTCAAAGTATCCATTACCAGCTATTACCCTCAGCTAGCCCATTCCTTACAGTTTGGTGCAGCCAGTTGGCTGTTCAGAAGCCCTCTGCAAACTTCAGCAAGCCCATCTCCTGGGCAACTGAAGCCCAGAGGAATGAGACAGGCAAGAAACTCACCACCATGGGCTGTCTCCCCTCTCATGCGTCTTGATGGATGCAAGAGGTTCAGGGATCACCTCATGCGAATTCTTCCTTTTGCATGGCCAGCCCCAGCGGCTCGGTTCAAAAGGCCAGGTTTGTAAAGGTACTTAGGCACCAGAAGATGCCGAGAGGGGCTTTTGAGAATCCCCTTAGGTGCCGAATAACTTTGAAAGTCTGGCCCCAAATGCCTTAAGCCAGACCCATGCTCTGCTTGGCCATTCAGACCTACCCAGGCATAACCATTGCAAACACCCCACGTCTGGCTCGCCACTCACTCATCTGATGTAAATCAGGAGTGGCTCCATTGAATTCAGACCAGTCCTCATCACACCCATGATTGTCAATCAATTAATAATGCAGTCGCCCGAGAACACAGTATCAAGCACTTGCTGCCGGGGGGAGGGATGCTACAGAAACCAGCGTTGTCCCGTCTCCGCAGAACTAATCACAGCATTCTCTTTTCTTTCCACATCGACTGCTGAAGACATCAGCAAGGTGCGTGAGATTGAAGAACAATTAAGGAATTTAGCAAACTACATGAAGAATCCCAATAAAGCCACTGGAAGAAAGACCAATGCCAGAGCATATGAGTGAGTACAGTATACAAACGATGTCAGCTCCTTCTCTCCCAGATCGGGCGCTTGCCATCACTGTCTATACAGGCTCACATGCCCAAGGAGTGAGTCTGTGGAGAGCTCTGGTTTTTGGGAGATCTACAGCCTCCCAACCCCAGCAGCGGGTCCTCCAAACTCTTCTCCTGTCACTTGCTGGTGGTACAGCCCCTGCTTTGAGGCTCTCTTCCCTCCTACCCTCTCTAGACCCACTCTTTGTTCCTTCTTCCCCAAAAGGAGACTTCTGCATTTGGAATCGGACCTGGGACAGGTGGTGTTTGAAGGGGAGAGTGAGACTTTTGGGACGAGTACAGTGCGTGCGACTGTTTTGAAGATAGGACCCAGCAGCGCCTCTCGGGATCTGCCCTTCATGTCTGAATTGGAGGTGAGTGCAGGTGTGCCAGGGGTCCAGGCTCTTTTTCCCATAGTCACAGAGCCATGACCATATTGTTCAAGGCCAGAAAGGACAACCAGATCATCTAGTCTGACCTCCTGTTTAGTACAGGCCACCAACACCCGCACACTAAACCCAACAACTGAAATGAGACCCAAAGTATTACAGCCTAAAGGAGACTGGCCTATTGTGTGCCACAGGCAGAGAACAGCAGGGACCCAGGTGCCCGAATGCCTGCGGACAGCAGGGAAATGATTAAGTGAGATACACTCAAATGATCCTGGCAAGCAACCCGCACCCCATACTGCAGAGACAGGCAAAAAGCTCTCCAGGTCACTGCCCATCTGAGCTGGGGGACAGTTCCTTCTCAACCCCCCATACGGCAGTGATCAGTTAGACCCTGAGCATGTGAGCAAGAACCAGCCAGCCAAGTACCCGAGAGAGAGAACACTCAAGATCACCTCAGCACACCGGCCACCCCCATTCAATGTCCCACCTCCACCTCTGAGGCTTCAGAGGAAGGAGACAAAAAAAATTACCTGTGGACAAGGGGAAACCCTCCCTTCCTGGTGCCTGCCAGTGACCAGTTGAAGCCCTGAAGCATGAGGGCTTCAGCTTTATTTTACATAAGAACAGACAGCACAGATTCTATACCAGCCATCCCTTCCCCCAAATCCAGGGGGTATCTGTTCCCTACAGGTCTCTTACCTGAAAATCATGCCCTGCTCCAGGGCTTCCCACAAGAGTCGATCTGCTTCTTGTAGCCCTTCCTGATGGCTCCATACCCAGCTGGCCTGCCTGCTGGCTTCTAGAATCGCCTCATCCCTAGCTGATCAGTCACAGGCTGGGTCCTGCTCCCCTTAATGGCCCAGCCATCCGGGGACAGATTGAAATTACCTGCAGGGGCTAAAGCAGAGTCTGTGCTAGGTGCCTCGAGCAGGGACCTCAGACCAACCGGAGCGTTTGCAGAACCTCTTGATGCACTTGGCATGTTTCCAGGTTGTGCCTTGTTCTCTGTGGAACCTTTCCAGGTCGTGGTCCTGGGTTGGTCTTCGCAGCATTACAGTTTTCAATGTAGAGGGGACCTCACTCCGTCCCATAACCAGGGTCACCTGGGAGGTGTCTGGTTACAGCGTGTAGTTAAAGGGATGCCCTCACCCCGAAAAATCAGACTTCTGTTCTTTGTACCGATTGCAAGGGACATCTCCTCTTCACTCTGGTTTCACTTTCTTCCCTTGCCGCCTTGGGCAGCACTTGGTGGAGGCCCATGGTCCGACTAGTCGCACTTCCTGTCTCATGAGGGTGATCAGAGGAGCCCCCTGCCCTCACTCCCTAGGAGAGCTCGCCGCAGGCTGTGCCATGGGCCCTGCCAGAGGGCTGCGCACCCCTGTGACGACAGCCAGGAGGGAACCTCCTTTCCTTGAGACTCCTGCATGGGGAGCCTGGCTCCACCCTTCTGGCATGAGTCTGGGGAACAGCGGGAGGCAGGGTAGGCAGAGGACCCACCTTTAGAGCCCAGGGAGGAGCATCGAAGTTGTGAGGCTTCATCTCAATGCTGCTGCTGAAGGGAGGGAGCAGCAGGGAGCAGCCAACCCGGCTAAACTACTGGAATAGAAACGTTCTTACCTCAAGTTGCCGGCGTCCCTTTAACACCCAGTCCAGTGCCGTCCACACTAGAAACCAGAGCAGTGATGCATGTGGGTCCCTGGCCTGGGCTAGAAGCAGTCAGATCCTCAGCTGGGGTAAATCAGCGTAGCTCTGTTGATGCCGATTTACCCCAGCGGATGTTCTGGTGCGTGTGTAGCTAGAGCCTGAGGCTTTCCCTAGCGTCCTGTGCCTGCGCAGCCTCGCCGCGTGCTCCGGCCACTCTTCTGAGGGCTCTGTTGGGCTTTGTGTTTCAGGTGGGCAGAGAGGTCCATGGGTTTGCGGTGAATCTGCCAAGGATCCTCTTTGCACAGGCGAAGGGCAGGGGGAAGAACGCTGAGAGCAGAGTGCTCCTGATGGATATCAACGGCCAGGCCCTTTTCCAGGTAACGACCGGGCCCAGGGATGGGAATGAATTTGGTGCTCGTGTGTAGTAAGCGAGGGGCTAATAGTGCTGGGCAGCGCTGGGCCAAGTTTGGTTGGGAGCAGCTGCTGCGAATGCCAATGATACAGGCTGTGCACAGCTCTGCCAGGGCAGCTCGAGAGCATCATCGCTGCTGGTCCTGCTCCCTCGGTCTGCCGGTCAGTGGGAAATCTAACCTGCCACGCAACCTCCTGCTCAGTCAGGTTTGGGCTGGTACCCAGCTCTGACCCCCAACTCACCGCACCCCCTGCTATGCCAGCCCTGGCACCCTGCCCAGCCCTGCCAATGCCCCTCCCCCAACTCACAGCACCCCCTGCTATGCCAGCCCTGCCAATGCCCCTTCCCCAACTCACAGCACCCCCTGCTATGCCAGCCCTGGCCCCCAGCCCTGGCAATGCCCCTCCCCCGACTCACAGCACCCCCTGCTATGCCAGCCCTGGCCTCCTGCCCTGCCAATGCCCCTCCCCTAGCTCTCCATACCTCCTGCTATGCCAGCCCTGGCCCCCTGCCCTGCCAATGCCCCTCCCCCGACTCACAGCACCCCCTGCTATGCCAGCCCTGGCCCCCTGCCCAGCTTTGCCAATGCCCCTCCCCTAGCTCTCCATACCTCCTGCTCTCCCAGCCCAGAGACTCCCCTGAGCTGATGCTTCCTATCTGAACTGTACCCAGCGGCACAGTGTCCTGTGTGAACAGGTTGAGTAGGATGAGACCCAACAGCTTCTTTTTGCTGTGTGCCTTTAGCCAGGCTCTCCGCTCCCATTTCCAGGGAAGCCAGGCCAGCATACTCACGGTGCCGCCCCGCTGGAAAACACTGTGGGCCCATCATAGACACATACCGGGACAGTGCTAGGAGGGTCCCCAAATTCAGGTTCTGGAAGAAATGCCCCCCCCCTCCACACCCCTGGCAGGGTATGGCACAGCTAGGGGCAGTGTGGAAGGTGGCACCTTACCCTGAAGTATCGGACTGCAGCTCCTCTCAGCGTCAGGACCCCGGAGCAGCCGGACCATTGGTGGTTGTGATCTGGCCTTTGCCACAGTAAATATGAGGCCACCTGGTGTCCTGATGCCCTCCCCCAGATGTCTGTGCTACATCATCTGTGACAGCAGCGAGGCACAACCTGAGGAGAGACTGCGCCGGCTCGCGCAGCCTGTGTGCGCAGACCCCCCTTGGGTCTGTATTGTCTGCTGAGGAAGATGACAAGGAAGCTCTCTGGGTCTGAGATCTCTGGGGGTTTTATAGCAGCTTGGTGCCCGGCAGCTGTCACTCTCCCACGCTGGCATCACGGGCTTTCCATCTCTTTCAGGACCAGAACGGCAGCAGGGTGCTCGGTGAAAAGGTGATTGGCATCACTGTGGGGAACACTTCCGTATCAGGCCTCCCACAGGACGTGGTCCTCAAATTCTTTCATGACCAGCTACCGGTAGGTGTGAGAAATGGCCTCATTCAAATCAGTCTGCCCAAGGTGGGAGGGAGGGGGCGGAGGCTGGGACTCTGCCAACTCAGCTTCTGCCTCGGCTCTGTTGCCCCATCCTCTCTAGGGGATGCCCTTCCAAAAAACCTAACTCAGGACAACTAGCCACTTCCAGGCGATCATCTCCAGAGAGATGGCACAGCCGGTGTCTGATCTTTCCCTGCCCCGATAGGCTGTTGCTGGGAGCAGCCTCCCTGTTGAAAAAGGAGGTGACAGGCTGGAGTGCTGGGGAGAGAATGATCTTTGTTTTCTGGCCCCAGTCAGACAAGGGCCAGAGTTTCTTTTCTCCTCCTGCCCCATCTTTCCCTTGATCTGCCCCTCAGCCAAACTCACCTGCCCCGTGAATAACCCAGAGAGGCTCATGCATCACCACCCATGTTCTTGTCCTTTCAGAGGAACGTGACTCCACAGTGCGTGTTCTGGAACTCCAGCCGTGAGTATCTCAGAGAGAGCAGGCTGTTTTGCAGGCCCCTGGGGCCCTGGGTCTCCCCCAGGTGACTGACACCTGTGCAGTGGGGGAGTGCAGTGCTACCCTCCCAATTTGACAGGGCCTTATGCTGGCTTTGCACAGGTGTGAGGACTCAAGGGGCGGGGCAGGTGGGAACCAGACCCCTAGCCTAGCTGCCCAAGGAAGGGAGTGAGCATCAATCACTTTAGAACCTGAAGCATGGGACTGGACTGTCCTTGGTATTTTAACTCTTGTAGAGACAAACTCTGGGCCAAGTCCAACTCCCATTGGACTGGATGGAAAGACTCCCGTTTACTTCCATAGGAGTGGGATTGGCCCAGCGCATGGTCAGTGGCTGGATACATCCATCCCTTTTCCATCAGGAGAAGCTGATCGGTTTTCACTCTGTCCTTCTCCAATCTGTGTCACTCACTCCAGCTCCCTGTGACTTCTCCTTTTCAGCCTCAATGGGGCTTGATTTGACAGCCTCCCCTCATCTGTGAATCCTGCCATTCCTCTAATGCCAGGGGGACAGCCCATAGATCTCCGTGGATGGCTAGATCTCAGGTGGTTCCCCCATGGATATCCCAAAGAATCTGTCCCAGGCCCTGCTCTCCACGCAGATATGGGTGGGGGTGATTTTGGGTGCGAAGAGTCCCCAGTATAGCAGTGCTGCCATGTGATCTGTAAGAGTGTCACTGGGCCCCATTGCAAAGCACTCTCTCATTCTCACCTGCTTGCAGACACCATGGGTCAAAGACTTTGTGAACATTGACTTGGGCTGAGTGTGTGAAACCTCCCACCTGCAACAGGAAACTGCTTTTCTCTTTGCAGATGGCAACGGCAGCTGGAAAAGTGATGGCTGTGAAACAGAGGCGGGTAATAACCAGACAGTTTGCCGTTGCAACCACCTCACCTATTTTGCTGTGCTGATGGTGGGTACCGGGTACCAGCTCCCACTCGAGCTCTGTGCATGGTCTCCGCAGTGATGGGTAAAGCTCTCAGCTCTTGCCCAGCATGGCTCTAACAACTCCCCTGTCCTCTCCATTCTCAGATGTCCTCTCCAGAGATAAATTACATCCACAAGGAATACCTGACGATTATCACCTACATTGGCTGCATTATCTCAGCTGTGGCTTCCCTCTTCACCATCTTCTTCTTCTGCTGCTCCAGGTACAGTACTATGGTTCGGGGCAGGGGATTAGCTAGCAGCCTGTAACTCATGCTCATGCTGACCAGTTTGCTACCCCATGCAGGCAGCATCCCCCGGCCCTCGGCTGCCATTACACACAGATTGGCCAAGATTTTCTAAAGGGACTAGTGATTTTGGGGGCCCAATGTGAGACACCTGAAAGGGGCCTGATATTCAGGAAGTGCTGAGCACCCACCCCTAGAAACCAGACCCTTTATAGGGTCTCCAGATGGGCCCCCAGAACCACCTATCATTTTTAATAATCTTGACCGCCATCTTGGTCTTTAGCACTAATGCAGCGAGCGTGGGCACGCACAGATCTTTAGCAGTGTGTTAACAAGGGGCGGACGCAGACGAAAAGAGGCTTCCTTTGAGAGATTAGGCTGTATGCAATGGCCAAACCGGTCGCCTACACACATGGTTCAAAGGCCAGAAGAGATGTAGCTTCCCAGTGGAACAAGGGGACCAGGATCGCTCACCTGTTGCAGTTACCGGTGGCTCAGCATGTTCACCCATCACAGCCATCAGCTGGCCATGCACATGTGGAATAGGCACTGGGCTCACAATCTCCTGTTGTTAAGACACAGATCTCTTGTGTGTCTCTGGTTAGTGTGAGCTGCTTGAATCAAAGCACTGGGACCCCATTGTGGGGTTTTGTGGGTGCTGGGTCTGGGACTCCCAGACAGGAGCAGGAGTGAAATCTCTTCCTCTCCCTTTCCCAGGAGGAAGCACAGAGACGGCACCGTAAACATCTACATTCACATGAACCTGCTGGGGGCCATCTTCCTGCTGGACGTGAGCTTCCTCATTACTGAGCACTTGGCCTCCATCGGCAGCGAGGCAGCCTGCAAAGCCAGCGGCATGTTCCTGCACCTCTCTCTGCTGTGCTGCCTGACCTGGATGGGCATTGAGGGCTACAATCTCTACAGGCTGGTGGTGGAGGTCTTCAACACCTACGTGGAGCACCTCATTCTCAAGCTCTGCCTGGTGGGCTGGGGTGAGTACGAAAGGAGGCCGAGATGGCCCTGAGAATGCCAGGCCTCTTTGTCCCTAGAAGACTTTCCTCTCGCAAGGATAAGAGGATGATTTTCTCACCGTCCATAAGTACCTACACGTGGAAGAGATTTCTGAGGGCAGAGGCTGTTTCATCTAGCAGGCAAAGGCATAAGACGAACCAATGTCTGGAAACTAAAGCTAGAGAAATTCAGGCTAGAGATCAGTCCCCTCACTGTTCAAAATTGTGCCTAAAGCATTGGCGGCAATGGTGTCTCCATCACTAAGGCTTTAAGTCAAGACTGGCTGTGTCTGTAAAAAAATACACTGTCGCTCAAACACAAGCTATGGGCAGGAGGCACTGGGTGAACTTCTCTGGCCTGTGCTGTGCAGCAGGTCACACTAGATGATCACAGTGGTCCCTTCTGGCCTTAACACCCAGGAACCTATGAGCAGTGTGGACATGAGGACCCAAAGCTGTACCCAACCATCCCTGTTCAATGCACTGTCCTCAGTCCACCACTAGGGGGACAAAGGGTATGGGAGAACAACACGGTCAATTCCTTAGGGACAGGAATTGGGGCTAGGGAAACTACCTAATGTTGTTCTCTACATCCAGGGCTTCCCATCTTTATCGTGGGTGTGATCTTCCTGGCGAATCAGGCAAATTATGGACAATTCCACATTGAAGTATTTGAATCCCTTGAGAAATCCACCAATGCAACCATGTGAGTAATTGGAATGGCATCACCATGTTCCTGGTTATACCATCGCTAGCAATGCCCCCTCCTGTGAGTCAGTTACACACGGTGTGCACCCTGGATCATACCAACAGATTACATCCCATCTGCTGGGGTTTTCCCTGAAACCTTTTCTTCCTCCCGCCTCTCAATCCTGCCAGATCCCCAGCTGGCATAAATCAGCAAAGCTCTCGTGACTTCAGTGGAGCTGTACTGCCTTACATCAGCTGGGAGACTGGCCTCCATGTTTAACTCTGGGCTGGAGGCCGAATGTGCCAGGGGGTTCCCCCAAGCTCTATCAGATCAGACCTTCAGCCCCTCTTAACCCAGAGGATTACGGACCTGAACTATCTGCCTTTCTCTTCCCTCCAGATGCTGGATCACAGCCCCCCTGATCCATAACATAGTCAACCTGGGCTTCTTCAGCCTGGTGTTCCTCTTCAACATGGCCATGCTGGGAGCCATGGTGCGGGAGATCCTCAGGCAGAGGAACAGAGGCCACGAGCTTAAGCACGCCCTGGTGCTCCTGGGGCTGAGCCTCGTGCTGGGCATCCCCTGGGCACTGGCGTTCTTCTCCTTTTCCTCGGGATCGTTCCGGCTCGTCATCATGTACCTCTTCACCATCATCAACACATTGCAAGGTGAGCGCGCAGTGCCGAGCACACTCTCCCCATCTCACCCTCTCCTGGCAACGTGGGACCTGGCGTACATGCTGTCACCCCAGGGCGAGTTTCCAGGGTAAATGGCGAAGGAGTCTGGAGTCTCTCTGAGGAGCAGCTGATGAGGCTCTGACACACCCCTGTGCCCTATTCCTCACCGTGGGGGGAGAGGCTCCCCTCCGTACTAGAGCGTGCCTCACTGTACCTAGCAATCTCGCCTGCAGGGCCCTGGGATTTTCTGTGCGATAGCACCCAATGGCCACACGAGGGTGCCACCAGCTAAGGCTCGAGACAGTGCTCTGCTAGGTTAGTACAGTGATGGATCCGAGACCCTGTTAGCTCAGTTCATCTGAGGTATAGTTAGAGACGTGTTCCTTTAAAGTGGCAGTAGTGATGGGATGAGCAGGCAGGGTGCCAGCCTCCCCCTGCAGTCAGGTGACCCATTGTCCTGCTCTCTGCATTACCCCTGCCCAGTGAGCGCTCTCCCATTTCTCCCTTCTCTCACAGGCTTCCTCATCTTCCTCTGGTACTGGACAATGGTGCTGCAGGTCAGAAAGTCGAAGTCCTACCCCTCACTGAACAACTCTGACAGCGCTAGGTTGCCGATCAGCACCAGCCGCACGAGCGCAGACTGAATCACCCGCTTTCTCTGGTCACAGCTGGGACTGTCTCTGCCCCGTGAGTCAAGAACCAGGGATCGCGCTCCCGGAGGGGAGGTGGAAGCATCACATTTGTCTGATGCTCCTGCTTTGCTACACGCGGCCACGTATAATCACAAGGAATGTAGAGAAATTCACACACACCCCCAGACACTCTGAACTGGGATCTGCCAGCATGGAGTCTGTTATCAGCTAAGAGCACGGCAGCAGCTCGGTTTCTCTCTGCACATTCCCTTCTGGATCTCTCCGGTCCAGCCCTGCCTGGTTCCCAGCTGCATTAAACCCCATTCTTCTATCACACACACACCTGAGCTCCCAGGTAGATCACCACTTCAGTATAAACATCACTGGAAGAGACAGAGGATGTTATAAGCCAGCAGGGGCTGCAGCCTTCTCTGACAGGGGATCGGGGACCTAGTCTGTTTCATGCTCCTTTTACAGCTCTTTCCACATCACAGCCTAGAGGAAGGGCAGGGGAGAGCCTGGTATCCACCTCTCCCAGGGCTCCAGTCACATCAGGCATCTGCCAAATGAAACCACAAGTGCAGAGGAGAGATTGGGCAACTGTAAAGGTTTCATTTTCTTCAGAATGCAGCACAGGCCCACGAGCGGCTGTGGCAGGTCCAGACTGGACCAGGCAAAGAAATCCAGGCAAACACTATGGAATAGGCACGTGGGAGTTATGTGCCCCTTAGGTAACAAGGCCTGGGGGTTGCTGTCACCCCTCCTACCCAAGGTGTGTGGGGTGCTTCTGGGGGAGAGTAAGGCCATGGGGCTGTAGCAGACACCCTCGGTGTACAGGTGCAACTCAGCGCTGTGTCTCCCATTCATCAGATCTGCATGCTGCTCTGCCGGTGCTTCCCCGCCAGCTACCCAGCACTGGGCCTGGAAGATCAGGCCAGCCAGGACAGAGTTGATGCTAGAGAGTTGGAGGGATGCGCCAGAGGCCATGGCAGAGATGGAGATTGCTGATCCCATTCCTGAAGGGGGGTTGTCCTCCTGTTGCCCTGTAGTTTGGTGATGTCCTTGGGTTCTTCACGTGGGCCTAGAATCCCAGCTTGCTTCAATGATTGTGAAAGCCTCTTTTCATCAGCAGCTGGCCAGGAACTTTCACCCTTCTCTTGCACATCTGGCTTTTACGTACCCAGGCTTGGTCACTTCTGGTTTGGTCTAATATAATGTGGTCTGTTTGGGCCTATACTTGTGGTCCACTCAGAAGCTACAGCCGGTGGAAGATGTTTTGATAGATCAGTAAATATTAAACCAGTACTTACATAGATTCAGTGACTGTTTCTTTGCTTCTGGGTGCAATTCAAGGTGTTCACTCTAAATCCCATAAGGTTGGGGTCCCAGCTACCTGAGTGGGACCCCCATGATCCAGTATGTGGCTGTTGAGATCATTTGGGGCACTGGATCTAGCCGTCCTAAAGAAAGATAATCCCGGAACTGGTTACAGTCCATCACTGATTTAGGAGCTTCTACTCTGGAGTTAACTCCCCACAAGGGGTCCAAGAGAGCCCAAGTTTGCTAGGGCTCACTTCTCCTTTCACACTGATGTCATTCATGGGCTTTCAGTGCCATTAAAACAAGGGTAAGGTGTCCAACTCTGATTGCAAGTCAACGGGGGTTGGGCATCTCAGCCCAGCTGTGTTGTAGGAAATCTCCCTCCTTGTGTGTAAGTTGCAATGCAGGGTCACGTCCGCGAGGGGGGGTGTCAAATCTGATTTCTGCTTATTAAAGTGTTCCCACTCCAATGCAGTCTGTCACTGGGACTTTATTCTCTACTTGATCCATTGTTGGGACCTTATTCTCTACTTGATCCCTGTTGTATTTTTAGGGAGAGATTTTCAAAGGTACACATGGCAGGTAGGCACTGAAAGGCAATGGGAATTAGATTGTCAAAGAGATTTAGGCACCTAACTCCCAAAGATTTCCATGGGGCACCTCTATACCTTTGAGAATCAAGGTCTAGGTGCCTGACAGCTGTATGTGCCTTTAGAGATTTCCCCCCTATGTGCTGTGTAATCCCATCATGCACAAGAGAACTGCCATGAACTCTTACGGTTCCCACAGCGTGGCATGGTACCAGTGGGCTCCTTCTTCCTGGCTTTACAGCCCTGGAACTAAGCTTCACAACACTCCGGGGAGACATGCTCGCACAAGAAGCTGGGGAAACTCAGGGGTTAAGCAGCTTGTCTATGTGGTAACAGAGCTTCTACCTTCCCAGCCCACGTCTTGGCCACAAGGCCGGTCTTCCTCTGAAGTGTCAGAGCTGCCTCTCAATCAGCTTTACGCAGCACTTCGAGAGACATTACTTGCCCGACTGTAAATGCCAGGTATAAAATACTGAGATCATCACAACGAACATGCTTCAGCATGGAAAAGGCCAAGGGGTTCTCATTGAAAAAGGGGAACATACCACAGTGGAATAAAATGAATTCCGGGGTGGCGGGATGCGTTATAAACATTCGTATTGCCACTTCTTTGGAGAGAGTTGCTCAAGAGCCATCCCCATGAGTGGTCCTAGCTACGTGGCAATAAAGACATCTGCCCTCCCTGCCAGCACGGACGTGTGTAGGAGGAAGGATGGGTGACCCCAGACGAGTGCCAATAGGACCCTTAGGCCCCAGTCTGCGGCATCACAAATGGCAGCAAAAAGTCACGTCCAAAAAAGTTTTTTAATGATTTTGCATCTGCCTCCCACTGGAGAGCCTCATTGTGCACATTCCCACGCACAGGCCGCTGTGCAGACGAAAGACACACGTGCATGTGTGTTTGTTAATAGCCAGGGCCTATTGGGGACATGCAGAAGGCTGCCATTGCAGAAGAAATGAAACATTACATTGCAGAGAGGTAGTGTGGCCGAGCGTCTAGTGTGCTGGGACTCAGAGGAGCTAGATTCGAGTCCCAGCTCTGCTGCTAAATGACCATAGGCAAGTCACCCCCGTGCCTCAGTTTCCCCAGCTGTAACATGGGGACAATGATGCTGACCTCCTTTGCAAAGTGCTTTGTGATCCATGGATGAAAAGTGTGAAGTAAAATTATTGTGTTAGTGTGTGAGAAATTGAGAGCGATCGTGTCATTGTGCACATACGGACAGGCAGAGTTAAGGTGGTCCCTGCAGGTCTGCCATTACCATTTCCCACCATCTGCGTGCTGAGCCCTGTAACTGTCGTGTTCTCTTAATATTATTTCTGGTGAGCATTTAGCAAAGGCTCCATTGCGAACACTAGCCCAGAAACGTGGTGGGGAGGGGAGGGAAGAGTGGTCCTTCGCTGTTACAATCATTTCCTTCTTGTGCCAGTCTCCCAGGTACCACCTCAGCTCATGCCTGCGGCTCATTAGTAGGATTCCCACCGAATCTCATGCCAGTCCCAGTACCAAGTGATTATGTTAATTAATTTATTAGCTTCACACACACAACTGGCTTAGGAGGCTGAATTACAGCCCTGTGGTTAAATGTGGAAAAACTGAACTCAGTAAAAGGGCCTGGATCACGCACAAGCCAATTATTAGTCTATATTGGTATTACTGTAGTGCCTAGGAGCCCTTGTTATGGGCCCAGACCGCGCTGTACAGCACGAGATGCTGTACAAACACCGATCAGGAGTTCCTGCCCCACAGAACTTACACGCTACGCTGAAGGTTGCATGCCCAGCTGCCTTTACTCACTTATTTCACGCAGGATCGTGTTGCTTTGGCTGGTGTGGAATGAGCCCCATTAGGTTCCAGCACATTGTCCCATAGCTGCCCGGGCTCTGCCAGGGTTCACCGGAGCTTCTCCAGTACAGCGAGGCAACATCACTGAGACGACACCCAGGGAACAGAGCTGTTGTGCAGGTGTCATTTTTTTCCCATTGCCACGTTTGTTTAGGGTTCTGGGTGCCAAAAAACTTTGCGCTTACTCACATAAGGGGGCATTTGTACGCATGCACTCATGGCACGTGCAAAAGGATGGTAAGAGGAGCAGCTCCTACATCTGATTTACATTGGCAGGCGTTCAGCCCGATTGTAAATTACACAGTACAGAACCCTGGAGAGCCATGATACAAAAGGAGGAAGACGCACATTTGCGTGGGTGTCTGCACTGCACATTCAGAACGTGCCACTAACAACCAACAGCACTGAGGGGAAAGAGTTCCCAACCCTCAGTGTGGGGAGAGCTGCAGTGCAAAGTGTGCACGTACACACACACACACACACACACACACACAAAGCCTTCAACTGCATTAAGAGCAAACAGGAAGCACGGTCTATGCCAGGGGTCTCAAACTCAAATGACCACGAGGGCCACATGAGGACTAGTCCATTGGGCCGAGGGCTGCATTTACTGACCCCTCCCCCCTGCCACCCTCGCCCCCGCCCCACCCCTTCCATGAGGCCCCGCCCCTGCCCCGCCTCTTCCCACCCCTTCCCTGCCCCCATTCCAACCCCTTCCCCAAAATCCCCACCCGAACTCTGCCCCCTCCCTGCCCCCAGGGGGCGCAGGAGGGATGTAGGGTGTGGCGGGGGCTCAGGGCAGGGAGTTGGGGTGAGGGGTGCAGGAGGGGGTCAGGGTGCAGCAGGGGGCTCAGGGCAGGGTGTCAGGGTGTGGGGTGTGGCAGGGGCTCAGGGCAGGGGGGTCAGGGTGTGGAGGAGGCTCAGGGCAGGGGGCCAGGGTGCAGCAGGGGGCTCAGGGCAGGGTGTTGGGGTGTGGCAGGGGCTCAGGGCAGGGGTGCGGCAGGGGACTCAGGGCAGGGGGTCGGGGTGTGGCGTGTGGCGGGGGTTCAGGGCAGGGGGTCGGGGTGCAGTGGGGGGCTCAGGGCAGGGGTCGGGGTGCAGGAGGAGTGCGGGGGGCGTACTCCGACCCACACCGGGGGCAGGGCAGGCTCCCTGCCTGCCCTGCTGCTGCGCCGCACCGGGAAGGAGCTGGAACCTGGGGGACGAGGGGCGCGTGTGGCTGTTGCTTCAGGCACCGCCCCCAGCAGCTCCCATTGGCCACAGTTCCCCATTCCCGGCCAATGGGAACTGCGGGGGGCGGTGCCTGAAGCAACAGCCACACACACCCCTGCGCCCCTCCTCCCCCAGGTTCCAGCTGATTCCTGGCGCGGGGGCAGGGCAGGGCAGGGCAGGCAGGCAGCCGCTCTAGGTAAACGTTGGTGGAGGGCGGGGGGGCCGGGAGGAGCTCACGGGCCGCATGCAATAACCCTGTGGGCCGCATGCGGCCCGCAGGCTGCGTGTTTGAGACCCCTGGTCTATGCAAACCTGGCTCTGGGTACTAGCGAGAGCGCTGTTGCTCTAGCATTCTTGAGCAGTGAACCACTACTGCTGCTCTCTCCAGTCTCCAACATTTTTCTGGGGTGCTGCGACTTAGGCTCCCAGCTCAGTCACCTATGGATCTACCCCTTCCAGGCCCTTGGTGCAAAACACACCTTGAGCAACATCCCCATAAACTCTTCCCTTTCCTCCAGGGAGATCTGCTAGGGACCCACCCCTGCACTGACCAGCTTGATCTTTCACAGGGAGCCCTCTACACCCCTGCTCTCTTTGCCTGTCCCCTTGCAACTGAGCAGGGCTCTTCCTTTTAAGCCTCTCCCTGAAATCCTGTTCCCAGCTCCAGGTGTCTTCCTTTGGGCTAATTGGGCCCTCGGTGCAGCCTATTAACCACTTCCTGGCTTACACAGAAGCTTGTAGGCTCCATTATGCTAGGTCCCTTGAATCTTGTTAGCAGCCTAAGCACTGAACCATATTTCGTCTCTAAAATCTGGCCTCATGTTTATTCCTAACCCCTCCCTGATGCTCCAGGGATGGGAAAGGGAGAATAGACTCCAGTCCCCAGAGTTCATTTGCCCATGCTGCTCAAGGAATGGAAACCCACTGAGCGCTTTCCCTGCTTTTAATTCTGTATCCACGTCCAGTGGCCCATGAGCGGTCGCTTTGCTCAGCTGACAAGGGGTTCTGGGCCTGACATCATTACACTGTGGTGTGGAGGAGCTGGGAACTTGGGACTGACAGCACAGTGCAGTGTTGCCAACTCTCATGGTGTTACGGCAAGTCTCAAGCTATTTGAGGTTTTTCTTAAAGTCCCAGCTCCTGGGGTCATGTGATTAGGTGAGACTCTCAGCTTTCAATTTTTATTTTTGTAAAAGTTCCTTTCTCATGCTCGGGGTTGGGGAGAAGAGCTTGTAAACGTGCCCCCTGGTGACTGGGACACCCAAACACATAGAAAAGGAACCCTGCATTTATTTTTCTTCGATTCTCATGATTTTTAAGCCAACCTTATGATTTGGGGGAACTGACTCTTGATTTCTGACGGACTGGAGTTGGTAATACTGCTTTGGCGAAGGGCTGTTGGAAAGCTACTTACATTTGGGGCTCACATATGGTCCTTCCAGCTTTCCAGCAAGAAGCCACGAGCGCTGGCAAGGAAACGTTGAGTCTATCACTTTCCTGGGCCAGGGGATATAGGGGCATCATAGAGGTGACAGCATCTGGGTGCTTGATGGGCTGGAATGCAAAGGGCACATCTTCCTCAGGCGCATCCAGCCCTCTGACCCACTGAGCAGCATCGACCTTAGACCCGAGGCAGAGGGCATGTTTATTGCCAGACACTTAGAAGAGAGGAGTTTTAGGCGCTCAGATGGGATTGTGGCCCCACGACGACAGGAGAGGAACCCTCAGAACCACCCCGAGATGGGTCAGGACTCAGGAAAGGAGAACGCCGGCACTGAGTTTTGGCGCGAGCTGTCTGTCACTCATCAGCCAGGAACCTTGTATCAGCGAGTTTGCGCTGCAAAGGTGCAGGAAGGATTGTGAAGTTTTCAGATAGGAAATGACACTTCCATTGCCTAATTTAAACCTCGGAGCACAGGGCTGGCGGCAGAGCCAGAGCGAGAGAGAGCGGAAGCAGGACGGTGCAGAGAACAGTGTGGATAGAAAGAAACTTACAAGAGAAAGGAGAATGATGAATCTGCTGCACAGCATGAAATACTCCTTCATGGTGACAACTCTGAGCCTCCTGCCACTGCTGGGTGAGTAGAAGAGAAGGTGCTGGTGGGGGAAAGCCACCTGCTGTGTGTGTGTGTCACCTGCAGATGCTTTGGGTGCTTTCTTGTGCTTTGGCCTAGTGGATCTGGGGCTTTGAGAAAGAACAGGGAAAAGTGCCCCGCCTCTTAACAAACTGTTTAACCACTGGACTGCAGTGACGGTTTAACCAGTGGGACAGACACTTCCATTTGAAAGGCCAAAGTGATCAGCTGAGAGCTAGAAATAGCAAGAGAGATGATTTCCCCTAAGCCTTTTGCTCTCTTTGGGCTAGATTGACTTCGGCATATGTTGCATTGCAGCCCGTCGGGGGCCTGCCCTCTGATCACGTGACCAAGTTTGGCTTGTTGTCTGACTCTAGCGCCAGTCCCCTGGTGTCTGACGGGGAGCGGCTGGTGGGGTGATTTTTGTGCTTCCTGCATTGTCGTGGGTAGGGCAGGTTGGGAACCAACATCATGAGCATTCACTCAATCCAATGGAAAGGGGTCGCCTGCCACAGCCTGCTGTATGCTGAGTATACTGGCTACATCCCGGGAGGCCAGGTCTGCTTTACTGCCGAATGATGTGGGGGGTCTCACACACCTCTGCTGGGCTGGCAGATGTCCCTGGAACACCACACATTAGCCAGAGCTGGGGAATCCTGCCAGAAGTATCTATGCAAATATGTTCCAAAGATAATCTGAGCATTCACTGTGGGTCGAGCCAGCACCCACTGCAGTCACTGGGTGTCTTTTCAGGGACTCCAAGTGGGGCAGGATGGAGCAAACACTCGCGCAACATACAAGCAACTGACATGAACATGAAAATCTGTTAACCCTTGGCGCCCGGATTACCAGCCCAACTAGTGCAATGTACTAATGTATCTTTTATATGTATCATTATCTCTCGACATAGCTACACTCACAGAAATGTGGGGCTGGAAGGGCCCTGGAGAGCTCCAGCCCCCTGCTAATCTTCTGAGGTTTCTTAGCTAGAAAAACCCCTGTTTGATGCAGTTGTATTGAAACCGAGCCCTGGTTTGAAAGGCACTAGAAATAACTGGCTAGCCCAGGAGCTGCTACATCGCTTCATACCAGCTGAGGATCTGGCCCTGAGTCAGTAGCATGCCCATGTTAGCAGCCCCCTGCGGTATTAGTGACCGTGATCTGCGATACGGATTATTACCTATTCCGTGTAATAGTGTCCTGTGTATCGTTAGGGTGCTGGCATACTGGGAGCTGTAGGTCTGGCCGGGGTTTTGCTATTGGCATCTCTGCCATGCTGAAGATGTGCGTGAACTCAATGTGCGCGAGGAGATTCAGTCACAATCTGCATGTGATTGGCTAGGGGCCGTGCATGTGGCTGAGGCAAAGGAGTGATATTAAGGGACCCTCCACTGATGGTTTCGCCTCTCCTAGTCCTTCCTGTTTCCTTCCCTACAGGTTCTTGACATTCTTCCCCACCCCCACTGCTCCAGTGGCTCTAAGCCAACAGGAGGGAACCGGTTGAGGGAGGGAGGGAGGTGGGGAAAGAAATGAAGGCGAGGAGGAGGAGGAGGAGGAGAGAGAGGACAAGACAGATTGAGGCTGGCTCCAGTGTTGCAGGAGTGAGGAAGCGCTGAGTGATGCAACGGCTCTTCCGCTGGGTCACATGCGTTGTGGTGATGATCTTTTCCCTCCTCTGACGCCACTCACTGACCCTGGTGGTTTTGTCCATTTCCCTTTTGTTCCAGACTGCATCAGAGGACAAGTCAGCTGCCAGAGTGAGTCCCCTCCTCTGCTGAACTGGGCTGCGTGCTCTGGGGCTGGGCTGCAGGCGCAGAGCCATGCTAGGCTTGCTAAGGATGAATCCCAGGGGACCTCCTTCTGCCTCTGCTTTCCGTTTTCCTTCCTCCGCCGATGCGAGAGTGCCTGAAACACCCACCCAACCCTGCACCCTCAGCACCCATGACCCAACGAGCCAACCACCTCCTGTCTCTGCGCTGCCAGTAGGCCCTGCCAGGCCTGCGCTGATGAGGGAGGGTAACCACAGCCCGAAGGCAGAGTGGAGCTACCCCTGTTCATACAGACTCCACTGCATCCCGTGGAGACAGGGCCACAGCCTCGTAGAGTAGGCTGAGGAAGGAGCCCCCTTAGGAGGCCCTCCGTCAATCCGGGCTGTGCTACTGAGCTGCTGTGTGACGTGGGCAAGTCACTTCACCTCCGTTTCCCCGTCTGCCAATGGTGACGAGACTAGTGACCCACCTTCCTCTCCCCCCGGGGGCTGTAGGGTTAATTATCCAATGTCTGTACAGTGCTAGGAAGATCTAAAACTCTAGCACATACTAAGTACTGCTAGGAAAGCTCTCCTTCCTATTCAGCCCACATTGCTATTGTCTCACTTTCACCCATGACTCCTGGCTATACCCCTCCTTATCCCACCCGAACGGCCCCTTAGCCCACCCTGGGCCCTGTTCCATGGGCTCACCCCAGATGTTCCTAAAAGCCTGGGAGATGCTTTAAGTGCCTCGCTGTAGGCTGCTCACAGGTTTATTGGTAGAACCACGTCCCATTCAGGGATTTATGTCCAGGGAATTCCATCTGATCATTAACCAGGCCACTGCCACCAAACTTCCCTGGTGTGACATGGGCCTGGTGCAGCCTCCGTGAAGGGCTGACATTCAGGTTCGTTTGGATCTGGATGTTTGGTTTGGACCCATCTCCGGCTAGAATCGCATGCCCCATGTTCTGCCTTCATTTGCAAGAGCCCGAAAGCTGCTCTATATCAGGTCTCGTGCTGAGATGATTCTCTCTCTCCATTGCCAAGTTGCAATGCAATTAGATTGGTCCCAGGGGACCAAGGCAAAAAGGAAGAGCACCCAGATCACAGGCTAGGAGTGAGGAAAGTCTGCCTGAAGCACGAGGAGATGCTGTTGCTGCAGACAGAAGGTCGGGTGAGGAAACCAGCTTCCAAACCTGAGCTCCCCCCGGCAGCAAAAGTAGATCCCAGGGGAGGGCAGAGACAGTGCATCTTGTGTTGTTCTCAAGAGTCTCTCCTTCCACCTGTGCTGCTGCTGTACTGGCAGGCTCCCGAGCGAGCCGGATCCAGCCCTCCTCGAGAGCTGCCATGGGTGCCAAGGGGTGGAATAAAGAGGAAAATGGACGGCAGGATCCCAGAGGGAGGGAGCGCGACCGAAAGGAAGTAGGTGCCACTCCTTTGACATCAGGGGTGTTGCAGGTGTTCGCGCCGGGGTGAATCCAGCTCAGAGCATCCTGGGCAGGTGAATCCAACACAGAGGACAGGCTCTGATCCACTGTCAGATTCCTCTGGCCATGCAATGAAAGCTAGGCAAAGGGCTGCCAAGGCTCACAGGTCTCATCCAGCCTCCCGCTGCTCCCCTGTGAGGTGCCCAGCTGCAGCCCCGCTGAGCCCCAGAAATAGTATTGGGGGGGGGGCCCTCTTCGGTTCTTCTCTAGCCCAGTCATTTCAGGCAGTCACAGCCCCCTGGACACTGTTCGTTGCTCACTTTCCTTTGTTCCCGGTAACCCTGGGTTTCCAAATTGCTCCCTGCATGCTCCCTGACAGCCAGAGGGTGAGCGGGCTGCGGGGTGACCTGGGAACACCCCCGCCGCTGTGTTTGCCTCCCTCAGCTTTGCAGCAAGAATCCAGGGGGGACTCTGGCGCCAGCTGCTGTGACATCGGCCTGACCAATGGAGGTTTACCAATGGAGTCAGCCAGGAAAATCACAAGCATCTCCCCCTCGTGTGATCAGCTGAAGCAGGAGGACAACGCCTTCTGCAAATGTGTGAAGGACGAGATCCACAGGTACGAGGGCGCGCACGCGGGGGATGAGCGTGTCACCCAGGCAGGGCCCTGTTGGAGAAGGTCCCTCATGGCTAAGGGAGAGGGGCAGGCCAGTGCCACAGCAGCTAACTCAGGATTCCCCCACATCCTGTCCCAGGAGGGAGGAACCCAGCCCAGCAGGAAAGGGCTCGTCCTCTGGCCAGAGGGGGTATAGCCAGAGTTTCCCCCAGCCCACACCAGGACAGAGGAGTCTGTCAGTCCCAGAGTTTGCCTTGTGCTGAGGTGAAGAGTTCGTGACCTCCCACACTGGGAAGGGTTATTCCCATAGTCCACACCAACCGGGCTCTTTTCTGGCTCTCTTCCCTGCTCCCCATTAGCTTAAACATGCCTAGGAAGCACTTCCCTGGCCTCAGCTTCCTGGGGCCTAGGACACTTAGTCCATGGCAGCCATTTCCTGCCTGGCAGGGACAGCTGTGTGCCTCCGGCAGCTGCACTCCGCCTCCACCAGTTCTCAGCCTGTCCCTCCTCCCATTGCAGCTTCTGGCCTGCCTTCGAGGAGTACCTCATCAGGGAAGATGTGAATGAGGGTGTCATAGACATAAACAGGGCGAAGGCGCGGGTCCAGAACGTGAGCACCTCCATCGCCCACGATCTCATCTTCACGCTCACGCCAAATGAGGTAGCAAACACTTTCCTTCCAAAATGGCAGCATCTTCTCCTTTTGAGCAGGGGCAATATAACTCATTGGGCCTGCAGCCTCTCAGTCAGACACCCCAGGGCCTGGGTGATAGCATGGGATGGCCGCACTGCCAGAGTGCTGAAGGCAACCGCCATGTTGAGTTAACCCCTGCTGGTGCACTGCAAGCCATGATGCAGCCAGGTGCTTCTTCAGAGCCCATGTTTCCAGCTGCAATACAGCTGTGAAGAAAAGATCCTCTTGAAAACACCACTAGAGAGGGTGGGGGATGCTGGCAGCTGTATCTCACTATCTGTAGCTCTCACATTCACCGCCATGGCTGGTGTGTGCCAAGTTAGTTGAGCAAACGTAGGGCACTGGGGTTCTCCTTATCTGGAAGAACTTCCTTCTTCTCACAGAGGTTACACCCAGCCTGTGTGGCAACAGCTAGGCTGCAATGTTCTCTGAGGGGCTAGAACTGGAGAACTGAGCGTCAGGACTCCTGGGTTCTCAGCCCAGCTCTGCCACAGACGCTCTGAGTGACTTTGGATGAGTCGCTTCCTGTTTCTGTCTTCGGTTTCCCCATCTCTGTAGTGGGTAGAATTATATCCACCTCACAGGGGCTTCACTAGTGTTTGTGGATCCTGAGATGGAAGGTGCTCTAGAAGAACAAGGCATTTTGTTAGCAAATAATAATCAACTATTATTGTTCCACGGCGTAGGTCCCCAAGGAGCTAGACACAAGTGTGATGGGGACCATGAGCAACATAAAACTCCCCAGGGGACTATTTCAGTCCATTCACAATGAGACAGACTACGTCAAAGTGGCAGTGCTGGTGCTTGATGTTGGAGAAGTGGGCCTGTATAAGGTAAGCGTTGCCGTAACAGTCAGAGCAGAGGTCCAGCCGATCTCTTCGCCATCCTGCCTCCGGCCCTGAGCAATCCCTGATTCTTCAGAGGAAGGCGAACGCCCCCATCATGCATCTCACTGATCAGGCAGTGTTGGATAGGGAGGGGGAAATGGCGGGGATCAGATTATGCCTGGCAGCATGAGGGTTATGAAGTAGGCACTGATCCAGGAGAGACACTCCTTGATTCCACAGCTGATGCTGAGAGGCATAAAGGCCAGGTGACTGAATTACTCCTTTGTGGCCATCGAGTCTTATAGGACCCATGGCAGCGCAAGGGCGGCAGTGTGATGCTGCGCCCCTCGGTGGGGCAGCAGCCGCCGCAGGGAAACAAGCCTAGACCTGCTGGATCTAAAGGCAGGAACCTCGACTACCTGAGCTAAAGGATCCAGCCCTGTTAGACAAGTGGGCTCATCAACCGCTGAGTCTCCACGAGGGAGAGACAGAGCACGGTGCTAAGTGGGTACGGGTTCTACTGCCCTTGTGAGCTTGGGGTCCTCAAGCGTACAGACTAATTGTGGCCATGGAACGATGCCAATGTCCCGCAGGACCCGGACCAGACAGGCACCATGCTAGACAACGTCATGGTCAGTGTGAAAGTGGGAGGCAGGCAAATCGCTGGTCTCAGCGACTGTGTAGAACTCACCTTCTCCCACGGACGACTGCCCCAGGTAAGCCAGCCTTCCCCTCCCCTCTCCGAGGGAGGCCCCCCTGCTCACTAACCCGCTCTGTCTTTGCAGAACGTGTCCGGTCAGTGCGTCTTCTGGGACACCAAGAAAGGTACGTGAGGCAGAGGGCCTGGGCAGGACTGAGAATAGACCAGGGGTCGGCAACCTTTCAGAAGTGGTGTAGCCAAGTCTTCATTTATTCACTCTGATTTAAGGTTTTGCGTGCCAGTCATACATTTTAACGTTCTTAGAAGGTCTCTTTCTATAAGTCTATAATATATAACTAAACTATTGTTGTATGTAAAGTAAATAAGGTTTTTAAAATGTTTAAGAAGCTTCATTTAAAATTAAATTAAAATGCAGAGCCCCGCGGACCGGTGGCCAGGACCCGGGCAGTGTGAGTGCCACTGAAAATCAGCTCGTGTGCCGCCTTCGGCACCCGTGCCATAGGTTGCCTACCCCTGGAATAGACACTAGCTTCACCCAGGGAGCGCAGGCAGCCCCCGGCACAGCCCAGGAGAGGCTCGAGATGAGAGCAGGAAAAGCCTTGCAGAGACAAGCCACGCATCCAGAAAGGACTGTACCTCGGGCCTACCAGGGTGGGACTCGATCCGCGGGACCCTGCTGACCTGCCAACCCCTCTGTGCTGAGAGCTAGCAGCAGTGGGGCAGCGCCCGTCTGCCTCTTCACCTCTGTGGAACACCTGTGCCCTCCAGCCCGAGGCCTTGTCTGGAAGGCGACACGGACCCCCTTGTGTCGGGGAATGCTGTGGGCACCGGCGCTCACTCAGAAGTGGTTGGGCTGTGGTTGCTTGACGTGTTTGGCTTTGTGTGTGTTTTAACTGCAATTGCTCACAAATTCGAAGTGCCCGGTCCTGGGTCCGTTCCTGTTCAACGGCTTGGGGGCAGGCCGTAGGGCAGCCAGGAACCACTAGAGCCAATGTATTGTTAGAATAATCCCCAGAGAGGCCTCGGGTGAGCAGACCTCAGACTTTACCTGTAGCCAGGTGAGCGATATGGGAACCTCCACAGAAATACCAGCCCGTGCACAGGTATCAAATGAGGGGAGGAGCCCCTGTGCCTGAAGATGTATTTCACATTTAATAACATAATGTCCAGGCTCTGGTTGTGCCAGAGGCTGTCACATGGTATATGTCCTTTGTTCTCATAGGCTAGACAGACACCAACCTATATACGTATATGTCCCCCATCAGTGTCGCATCTGAGCCTATACCATGGTCTTTGCAAGCCATGGCAAACGAGACCTTCATCCCACCCTGTGTCCTTTCCTTCACCATCCCCTCCCCAAACCAGAGGCTTTACAAGGTCTCCTCAAGCTGTGCTTGGAGATCTCCAGGGCCCTCATGGGACCATTCAGCTGCCCTTTCGCATTGGTGGCTGTTACAATCAGTGTGCAGTGAGGATTGAGGATGTGTTTGGTTTCCACGCCGTAACTTCTCCGTGTGAATTTTGCAGGCAAGCGTGGAGGATGGAACACATCTGGCTGCCTCACCACACCCAGAGACAGGGAGACCATATGCTGCTGTGATCACCTGACCTTCTTCACCCTCTTAATGGTATCACAGATATGCTGTACCTACTGCTTTTAGTTTGGCTTCTGCTGCCTGCTCCATCGTGAGCCCCAGAGGCCACGTTCAATCTGCGCTGGAGCTATTCCATATAAACTGTACGCTTACACCTCATCTGAGGCCTGTAGAAATTCAGCCCAGCTTCAGTGACAAAGCTGGGCTCCACCTCTCCAAGCCCCTGGTCTCTAATCAGCAACAAACCCAATCCAGCACCTTCAGTGGAGGACGTTCTCCAGCTGGCCTGCAATACCAAAGCAGAGAGACTTAAATTCTCTTCTCCCAGCTGCCCAGTCATTACTGTCCATTGCAACCTTAGCTAATCCCCGCTCCTCCTTCTCCCATCTTTACAGGACATGGCAGGAGCGACTGGTCTGCTCAGAACCACGGCTCTCCTTCTGTGCTGCGCTTAGCCGGGTAGCCTGACTAGCGCTCTCACACTTCCACTCCCCTTCTCCTCACCCAGGGGCTTTGCAGCAGCAGCTCCCCCTTTAGTCCCCACCCAGTCCTGCCCAGAAGCTCAGCATTGCTGTCCCAGCGGCTGCAGCAGGTTGTTATGCTGCCTGTGTTCTCATGTTCTCTGCTGACTGCGGTCACACCAGCCCGCGCCTGTGGTAACCCAGCGCCTGTGTGTGTGTTTGACAGAGTCCGTCCCTAGACAACGGCACAGCCCAGACGTTATTAACTATCGCAAACGTCGGCTGCGGGATTTCCATGTTCTTCTCAGCCCTCACCATCGGCCTGTACTTTGCTCTAAGGTAGGACACTTCCAGCTTCTCCCTCAGGCCCTCTCTGGCTGTTCCTGGCATCCCCACCCTCCCACTGGAGCCTGGAACTGGGCAAACACAGAGTTTATGGGCCAAGCTGAGCCCTAGTGCAAACTGGTGCAGTTCCAGCGACTTCACTGGTTGTAACATCTGCTTACACCAGGGCTGAGACTGGCCCCAAATCCCCCAGAGTCAAGAGGAAGGGAAACAAGAACTGTCCATGGTCCTGCGTACCTGAGGCATCCCTCATGCCGTGGTCACCCCATTGCGAGGGGCAGCCTCTGAGTGGCTCATTTGTCCCCTTCTCTGCCAGTCACTTGGATTGCGGTAGGGCCCAGAGGTCACAACCAGGGACTAGGGGGCTGTTTTGTTGTTGGTATTTGTGTGCATGGAGACCAACGCAAGAGTCCCTGCCCCAAAGAGCTTCCAGTCTCCTCCCCTCTCATCCTCTCTTCCCCCAGCCGGGTCCTTTGTTTTCCCCTGGGTTGTGCCACGTCTCTCTCTGCTCTGTGTTTCATTAGGAAGTTCCAGAGTTAACGGGTCTCTCTCGCTCTACATGGTGGGAGCGATTAAATCAACAACCCACATTCATGGGCCTCTCTCACCCCCACTGAAGGATGAGAGTACCAGTCCCTTGATTTCCTAAGAGGCAGTGGGGAATTGGTGCTCTGAGAGCAGCGATGCTCTTTGATGGGTGTCACTCTTTTCCTGACCTGTCTTGGGTCTTCACTGAGCCTCATTTCGCTCTCAGGTTCGCTTACAAAAAATTCAAGTCCAATGACACGGCCAAGATCCACGTGAACCTCACGAGCAGCCTGCTCCTCCTGAACCTGGCCTATCTGCTGAACAGATGGATCTTCAGCCTGGGCCATCTGGGGCTATGCAAGGGCATCGGAGGCTTCACCCACTACTGCCTGCTCTGCTGTTTCACCTGGATGGCCATTGAGGCTTTTCAACTCTACCTGTTGGTCATCAAAGTCACCAACATCTACCTGCGGCACTACATGGTGAAGCTGTGCCTCGTCGGCTGGGGTAGGCTGCATCTCCCTCAGGTTGCTAGGGGCTGGATTGTCACTCAACGGTGGGCTCCGTAGCCATGGAGAGCTTAGGGCCAGCTCTTCAAGGGACACAGCCAACCTGTTTGGGATCAAAGTCTGACCTGCCTTAGTAAGAAGGTTAGATCCTCTGGATTTTAAATATTGACCTTTATCAGAGATCAATCCCTCAGCAGCGGTTAACAAGGCCCAGCAACGCTGCTGGGAGTGTAGGAGAAGGAGACCAGAGCCCACCCAACCCAAATCTCCACACGATATCACAGCTCCACAAAATGGCTTCTTAAAACAGTTTGTCTCTGCTGAGATTTGCCTGTTGTCTCAGACCCCGTCTGGACCTGGGCTTAGATGGACAAGAGGTCAGAGCATTTAGAAACAGAAAGAAAAAATAGCCCCTCATCTCCCGCTTCCTCGGGCATTCACGGACTCCTCCCTTTGCTTTTTCAGGCTTCCCTGCGCTCGTGGTCACGATCACTGGCAGCATGAACAGCTATGGAAAATACACCATTATGGATATGGCCAACCGGCCCACCGTCGCCCTGTAAGTTGCACCCGCTGGATTAGCTCAGTGGCTTAGCTTGGGCAAAGCAAGCCCACTCCTGTCCCTTGGCTGTCTCAGAAAGGAAACCGGACCAATCTTTTCTTTGCTCCTCAGCTTCACAGGAAGCTTCCGCCCTCTGTTCAAGGTTAAGCACTCAAAGCTCGCTGCAGCGGTGTGAACAAGCCCATCCCTTGCCTCGCCCCAGAGGCCCGGGGAAGCTACGCCTCCCCAAACAGCCAGCCCGCTGCCTTCGGCGCGCACTGCCGCTGAAAGGGTGGGTGCCCCGGCTGTGGCCTGGCCTGGGCTCCATCTCCCACTCGTCCTCTTCCCCCACGGCTCCGCCTCTTCCCGTCCCAGCTCCACCTGCATGGGGGCCTTGCAGGAGGGGGGGGAAAAAGGCACATGCAAGTGGTGAGTGGGCAGCTAGTGAGCAGGGGGCTTTGGGGAGGGGGCTTAGTGAAGCCAGGGGAGGAGCATGGGTGGGGCTTCAGGAGGAGGCGGCTGAGCAGGGGTGGGGGCACGGTCCAGGCACGCACAGCCTCCCCCCAAGGAGGAATCACGCACTGCCCATGCATAGTTCTACGCCCAGACTGTGCCCCAGCTGTGACATGGAGACACCACCCGCTGGAGAAGTGAAAGGGGAAGACCCAGGGCCCAGTAGTGCCTTCCGTGGGCAGCCGAGGCTCCCACGGACCTCAGCGGGGAATTGGGGAAAGCAGGATCTGGCCTTCAGCATCCGTGCTCCAGCCTGCTCCTGGCCGGACGCCATGGCCTAGGGATGGGAGTGGAGGGTCATTCCTAGAGCTTGGCCACTCCTAGGGCTCCACCCCCCGGGAAGCCTTGGTTTAAAAGGGCTGCTTGCCCTATCCCAGCACACCCCCATTGCCCCGATTCACTGGCTGCCGCTGCGCTCACTGGAATTCCCGAGGTGACGGAGTGGGAAGAACGTCACTGCCCGACCTCACAGCCCAGGGGTGCGCTAGCAGCGTGCCATTCCCGACCGCAGGAGATCTGCTCTGCCACCATGTCACCCTTCCACCCGCGCCATCCTGGCCCCCCCGTCTGAAACCACCTGGCCCTGCCTTCTAGGAGGGACTCTATGAAGGGGGGTCCCCAGCAGGGGCGGATTAACAAATTTGCCCCCCCTAGGCCCTGACAAAATTGCCGCCCCCCCCCCCCGCCCCCGTTCCCCTGCGGCAAGACTGGGAGGGAGGGGGGAGAAGGGGAGTTGCGGCGCGCTCGGGGTGAGCTGAGGTGGGGAGCGGTTCCCTGCCCCCCTCCCCTCCAAGGGTTACTCCCCGCGCCCGCCGGCCCCAGCTCACCTCACCACCTCCTCTGAGCGCGCCGCTACTCGCTTCTCCTCCCTCCCAGCGCTTTCGCGCAGCAAGCCTGGGAGGGAGGTGGAAGGAGGGAAGTGTGGCGCGCCCAGGGGAGGAGGCAGGCCGGGGATTTGGGGAAGGGGTGGAGTTGGGGGACCCCAAATTTGCCACCCCTGCAAATTTGCCGCCCTAGGCCTAGGCGATAATATGCCGCTGGTCCCCAGGCTAGGAGAGGCACCTGCGCCGATCCGTACAGGAGCAATTTCTTGGTGTGCTGCCCCATTCCATTGCCTGCCCCCCCCCNGCCCTGTAAGTTGCACCCGCTGGATTAGCTCAGTGGCTTAGCTTGGGCAAAGCAAGCCCGCTCCTGTCCCTTGGCGGTCTCAGAAAGGAAACTGAACCAATCTTTTCTTTGCTCCTCAGCTTCACAGGAAGCTTCCGCCCTCTGTTCAAGGTTAAGCACTCAAAGCTCGCTGCAGCGGTGTGAACAAGCCCATCCCTTGCCTCACCCCAGAGGCCCGGGGAAGCTACGCCTCCCCAAACAGCCAGCCCGCCGCCTTTGGCGCGCACTGCCGCTGAAAGGGTGGGTGCCCCGGCTGTGGCCTGGCCTGGGCTCCATCTCCCGCTCGTCCTCTTCCCCCACGGCTCCGCCTCTTCCCGTCCCAGCTCCACCTGCATGGGGGCCNGGGGGGGGGGGGGGGGGAGAAAGGCACGCGCAAGCGGTGAGTGGGCAGCCAGTGAGCAGGGGGGCTTCGGGGAGGGGGCTTAGTGAGGCCAGGGGAGGAGCATGGGTGGGGCTTCAGGAGGAGGCGGCTGAGCAGGGGTGGGCCTCGGGGGGGGGGGGGGGCGCGG
>QXTE01000275.1:440766-468019 GCA_003942145.1 Platysternon megacephalum
AGGGGTGGGGGCACGGTCCAGGCACGCACAGCCTCCCCTCAAGGAGGAATCATGCACTGCCCATGCATAGTTCTACGCCCAGACTGTGCCCCAGCTGTGACATGGAGACACCACCCGCTGGAGAAGTGAAAGGGGAAGACCCAGGGCCCAGTAGTGCCTTCCGTGGGCAGCCGAGGCTCCCACGGACCTCAGCGGGGAATTGGGGAAAGCAGGATCTGGCCTTCAGCATCCGTGCTCCAGCCTGCTCCTGGCCGGACGCCATGGCCTAGGGATGGGAGTGGAGGGTCATTCCTAGAGCTTGGCCACTCCTAGGGCTCCACCCCCCGGGAAGCCTTTTAAACAAAGGGCTGCTTGCCCTATCCCAGCACACCCCCATTGCCCCGATTCACTGGCTGCTCACAGACCTCACAGACCAGGGGTGCGCTAGGACCGTGGCATTCCCGACCGCAGGAGATCTGCTCTGCCACCCTGTCAACCTTCCACCCGCGCCATCCTGGCCCCCCCGTCTGAAACCACCTGGCCCTGCCTTCTAGGAGGGCCTCTATGAAGGGGGGTCCCCAGCAGGGGCGGATTAACAAATTTGCCCCCCCTAGGCCCTAACAAAATTGCCGCCCCCCCAGCTCACCTCCGTTCCCCTGCGGCAAGCCTGGGAGGGAGGGGGGAGAAGGGGAGTTGCAGCGCGCTCGGGGTGAGCTGAGGTGGGGAGCGGTTCCCTGCCCCCCTCCCCTCCAAGGATTACTCCCCGCGCCCGCCGGCCCCAGCTCACCTCACCACCTCCTCTGAGCGCGCCGCTACTCGCTTCTCCTCCCTCCCAGCGCTTTCGCGCAGCAAGCCTGGGAGGGAGGTGGAAGGAGGGAAGTGTGGCGCGCCCAGGGGAGGAGGCAGGCCGGGGATTTGGGGAAGGGGTGGAGTTGGGGGACCCCAAATTTGCCGCCCCCGCAAATTTGCCGCCCTAGGCCTAGGCGATAATACGCTGCTGGTCCCCAGGCTAGGAGAGGCACCTGCGCCGATCCGTACAGCAGCAATTTCTTGGTGTGCTGCCCCATTCCATTGCCTGCCCCCCCCGCCCCCCCCAGCTCTGACAGCATCCCCAGCTGCCCCCCCTCCAGGCTCACGGTGTTGTCCCTTGCAGGTGCTGGATAGACTCCGCTCACTTGGTGGTCCATTACGTCACCAACTGTAGCTACTTCGGCCTGATCCTCCTCTTCAACACCCTGGTCCTCGTGGTTGTAGCCTGGAAGCTGTTCAGCCTGCAGCGCACCACAGCGGGGAAGGAGGAGAAAATAGAGGCCTGGAAGGGGGGCCTCACCGTGCTAGGCCTCTCCTGCCTGCTGGGAGCCACATGGGGGCTGGCCTTCTTCACCTACGGCACCATGTCCGTGCCTGCAGTCTACCTCTTCACAGTACTGAACTCTCTCCAAGGTCAGGGCCCAGCTCCCAGCTAACGCACAGAGCCAGGCGCCACTGCATACCAATAGTGCCCAGGCATTGCCCAGCAGCTGCATGGGCAACTCACACGAGGCTGGAGGGCCACAGCTGTGGCTCAGAGTGGACCAGATCACAGCTGCCCTCCCCTTTAATAGAGAGCTGTGACCCCCCCCCAGTGTAACGCCGACAGACCCCGCTCGTCAGCGGGCAGGATCGAACCGGGGACCTGTGGAGCCTCTATCACATGAGCTAAAAGCCAACTGGCTCCTAGCTAAGGCTGTAGCTCAGACTCATTTAACTCTCTCTCTAAGTGGTTTCGGTGCCACTAGATGGGACAGACCACCACACCCAGGAGCTGGGTGGGTTACCCTAGCACTATAGGTAGGGTGACCAGGCAGCGAGTGTGAAAAATCGGGACAGGGAGTGGGGGGCAATAGGATCTTATATAAGAAAAAGACCCCAAAACAATCTATAAAATCAGGACATCTGGTCACCCTAACTCTAGGTCCCAAAGAACAGTGCTACATCTTGAACTGAATGGAAAGCCATTTGGAGCTCTCGTAGCTAGAGCAGTGCATGCTGGGACCTCTCTGCAGGCCCCACTTCCCTATTCAAGAGGTAGGCAGTTCAGGGGAGGGGGGGGGCCATGCCTAACCGCACTGTTCAGCGGAGCACTAGAGCTAGAGAGCTGCCTGCCCCAGGCGCGAGGGACGTAGCTCGAAGGGGGTGGGAGGGATGGCTACCACCCCACCTGCACTCTCCCCCTTTAACAGCGGCTCAGCTTAGGAGCTTCCTTCAACGTCACCTTGGAAGTCCTTGGGCTTGTTGAGGCAGCAGGAGACAGGTGAAATTCCCCCTGGACCGGTGTATGAGCCAATCTCCGCTGTCACCTGTGCACACTAAGAGCTAACGAGGCTAGGTTCAAACTTGTTCTACTAAAGGTACCTGGGCCATTAGCCATAGTGTTCGCCAGCAGGCCAGATTCCAACGTTTCCACCCCTGACCGAGGCCTTTCTGTCTCCACAGGTCTCTTCATATTCATCTGGTTCACAGTCCTCTACTATCCAAAGAAAGATGCAGCCACATCCTCCTCCGGCAGCGGCAAGAATGTGAAAGTCACTTCCCACAGCTAGCGGTAGCACCAGCTTCCCTTCCAGGCAGAGGGGGCTGGTTCGGAGGAATTGGCCCAGTCCACGTAGCTTCCTCACTGAGCGGAGAGGGATGGGCAGGGGACTAGCAAGGTGGAGAGCTCTACTCAGGCTTGCTTGGCAAGCACAATCATGCAGTACGTGAGCCCCTTTCTGTGCTCCTTCCCATGGGGAGCGAGGGGAGGAGTTTTGTCTAGCAGTCAGAGCAGGGAACTGGAAGTAAGTGGCCTGCATTCTGTGCCTCGTTCTGAACCTGATGCACTGCGTGAGGATCAGAATAACACCTACTTTACAGATGGGTGAACCCTGGCACAGAGAAGTCAAGTTATTTGCCCAAAGCTACAGCTCAGTTTACCCCACTGTGAAATTGGTCTGCCATAAGAGAAACTCCTCGCTGAGGCCAACCTCTCTGTCTGATTAAGGGGCCTTGATTACCTGAAGACAGAGCCTAGAGCACTGGCATCTCCCATACTGCAGCTAGAGCGCTTCAGCTAACGTCCCTGCAGATCATCACAGCTTTCTTGTGGTCTCAGGAATGCCCCTTAGTCACTTAGGCCAAGATCTGCAAGGTATTTAAGCACCTTACTCCCATTGGACTTTACTTCTAAGAAGCTCCCGAGAGAGAGAGGGGAATGAGATCTGAACAGAAACTTCTGGGCATAAGCTTGATGGATTCAAGCTCTGTAGCAGCCCCAGTTTTGCCCCTTTAGTTAAGGCAAAAGAGGACCAGGGGTTAGGAATCGAGCCAGCAGGAAAATCTTTCAAGTTTCATCCCTGTCCTGCTGAGCTTGGAGTCACTACAGGTTCATGGATGGAGTTTAACTGAGCTACAGCACAATCAGATGAGAGGATTCCAGCCCCCCTTTCGCTAGGTATTAATGGGGAATAAGTTGGCTCCTGGGAACAATTCCTGTTTAGCAGATTCCAATAAATACAGACAGGTAGAATGAGGCACACATCTCTCAGAGCTGCAGAGGCTTGGGCTGATTTATTTCTCTCCCCCCTCATCCCCCCGGAGTCGAAAAAGCAGCTCTTCCATTTATCAGCAGGAACTCCATTAGGCACTAGCCCATTCCATCAGAGCTCCTGTACACATTTCTAATCCATGGCACTGTACATGTACAACTGAGGACTTTTGAATAAATAAGTGAATTACTACTCTCTGCATAATGAGATTATTCCCCTCCTGACACCACTGGGAACCTCCAGGGTGTGACACTGAGCACAATCAGAAGTTTGGGGGCAGCAGATCTTTCTCCTTGGGGTATTGAGTTGCCAGATCTGCACCGCTCCTGAAAAAGGGCATGGTTGGAAACAGGAACAGATTTCACTGCAATGGCTGCTTTTACAAGCAGGCTCTTTGCGTAAGATTGTCCATTCACCACTTCTGTACAGACTATCCTCCTAAATGTCAGTAACATTCCCTGAAGTACTTAGGGGCAATGAGGACTGTTACTGAGTAATTCTAGATAAAGTAATGCAAGAGGTTTTTATACCTAGTGTATAGTCATACACAGGCCAGAGCTCACAATTCCTGTATGGGAGGCTCTGCACGTGTGCTAATTTGCCTACGCAAATGAGCAATAATTACAGTTCCCATGCAGAATTATGGAACTGCACCCAGTTACAAAAAGTCTGTTCTCCCTTCAGCAGACATGAGTCATTACATTGCTCCAAATAGCCACATACCTTAGGAAGCCTGAGAAAGAGGCACCACTTACAGGTGTATATTTCAGCAGATTTGTGCACGGTGTCCAAACTTCGCAGCAGCCGTCACTAAACTCACCCAAACTTTGGAGTTCACTGTGAATCATTAAACCTGCTACAAAGCTCGCTCCAGGGAAAAATTTGGCTTGTATAGCAACACCTCCAACTATGTGAAGATGACGGCCTGCATCACTGCTGGTGTTTAGAAGAGACCAAGCCTCTCGGGTACGTTACGTACCAATGAGCCCCGCTGCGCTGAAAATCGCCTGCAGTGCAGTCAGATGGATAGCCGGCTAGATACTGGAGTCAACAGGTTATGAGCAAGAACAGACTGGTTGGGAAGCGGATGTTAAAGCACTGACCAGCTGGAGGATTTAGACACAGGTCAGCATGTTCTAAGTTTTGGTTCCCCCAACAGCCGCCAGTTTCTTCCCATAGTGTTTCCATTCAGCAAGTGCCTTGGGGAACCAACACTTGCAGCTGACTGTTTCAGTGGTTAACCAGCATACTGCATCACCGTCCACTTTAAGACCAACACTCTCAGGGAAGAGCAGGGGGAAGGATTGTCAGAGGCACAGAGGGGAGTTAAGCACCCAGTTCATCAGCTGTAATGGGCTTGGAGCACCTCACTGCCCTTTGTAAGTCTCCCCTAATAACGGCTCCAGCACCTGTCACCACCTTTGTTTCCATAGAGTGGCTAAGCTTTGTAAATCCAGCACAGCGCTTGTGCATGGGGGCTCGGATGTTGTGGGATATGCCAGGAAAGTCTGCTCCGTGTCAGCAGCTTTAGGCACAAGAGAACATAAGCAGCTGAGAGACTCAAGTGGTTGAACCATTTGAGCTTCAGAGCATAATACCAGCTTCCCGCCTCCAAACAAGCAGCCTGTTCTTCCAGAGACGTCTGTTTAAAGAAGCAGACAGACGCCCTCTCTTTGCAAGTGGCAGGTTTATTTAGAAATTGTGCTCTCTGGAGATCACTCATTTCTTCATGGCTTTAGCTATAGCAACCAGAACGAAGAGGCTGGCTATGATCAGCGTTACCAGGGCACCAGGAATCCACAGCTGTGGCCCTAAAAAAGAAAGAAAGCAGTTACATTTCTGGTTCTTCCTTGTGTTCCTTAGTAGAGAGCCTGCCACCGCAGTAGGCCAGGGAAGTTGGGGTCACTTCTCGTGAACCATCATGGCTGCTGCTCTCTGCACCAGTGAGTATGACACCCTGCATTGCAGCAAAGACACGCTCAGCCCATAAGACCTGTGTACTTCAGGGCTGTCTCTGAATTAGGGCTTATTTTTAGCAATTTGAGTTTTATGTAGGTGGCCCCCAAAATTGAGTTTTCAAGGCACTTTGTATATATACACACACACAATACTTATTACACTCCTATATTTTGTGAGTCATCTCTTTGTAATGTTCGCCAGTGCACATTAATGCAGGACGGCTTCAAATGTTACAGCACACTCAGGAATCTTGGTGTGCATCGGCAGGGTCTACACAGACCAATTCACGCACACAGTGTGCTTTGGAAGTCACATCCCTGTAGTCTGCATTACTGCTCCGTGTAGACAAGCTCTTTAGGTACAAATCACCATTTCCAGCATTTTATTGGATAAACCAGATCCAAAAAACAAAATCAGTGATGTTTTATCGGCATTGGTCAGTTAACACCGAAAATCTGAAGCCCGGATCTTAATCAGTCCCTCACTCCTAACATTTAGGGTCAGATTCTCTGGAGAGCCCAGCACCCACCAATTTTCAAAAGCACTCAGCATGTGGAACACCAAGCTCTTGAAAAACCTGGCCCTTAATCACTCCCTCTCTGGATTCTACAGGCTTCCTGCCATCAGCTCCCCTCCTCCAAGCCATTCCCTGGTCTGCCAAGTGACTCTGTGCCGTGGCAGACGTCTGGCCTAGGAGGAGGCAAATTCGGTGGGGCAGACTAGACTCTATACACATTCTACATCCTGAGACTTCTAGTCCTGCAGAACACAACATAGGAGCATTGAGATGCGACAGGCTGAACTGCCACATTGCAGGGGAGAGATCTTAGCAGCCTCCTTTAACGGCTATATGTAACAGGGGGCAAATGTGATTGGACTGTTCCTACTCAACTGGCTTTGTACAGTTACCCAGGAAGGGACCTACATACCCCAAAGGTCCTGCAGTTTTGTCCCTGACTCAGCATCCCGTGCTCCAGAAAGGGGAGAGGCGAGGAGATGGATGGGTCCATAAGAGACAATCTTCTTGTAGTCCTCCTCAAGTGCCCTCTTGCTCTTCGACTTCCTGGGACATTGCTGTGAGCGGAACAGAGGGAAGAAAGCTAGGGCATGGGGGCAGGAGGGGACACTTGTTTTTTCTCCTCCAGTGCTGTGTAGGAAGAGCCCTTCCTCTGAATATCAAGCCCAACTTATTGGCAGTGAAAAGCCTCCACTTGCATGGTCCCAGGAACCTTCTACAAGCTATGGGAGATGTTTTCAGTTCATTTATCCAGCAGCCAGGCAGACCAACGAACTGGATGGACCCAGCTATCATTAAAGGGGAGGGTAAAGTAAAAGCCCTCCATAATGTAATCTTGGAGCTCTGAGGGAAAGGAGAAGAGGCCCCCCCATCACTGGGCAGCTGCCCCTTAAGAGGAAGCGACGTCTTGCTCTGTTCTTTCTGGAAGCAAGGAGAGCCAGAGAGCCGCTGAAAGAACTGGGGCAAATCTGAGGCCCAGCGCAGACTGTCAGCTCTTTGGGGGCAGGGCCAGTCTCCTTGGTCTGCGTTTGTACCCTGCCTAGCACGGTGGGGTCCTGGCCTGCAACTAGAGCTGCTAGGCACTGTAGTAATGCAGATAAACAACAGACAGACGGCGATAAGGGCCCTTAATGGGGCCTCACAATCTCATTTACAGGCCCCCCAGGGGAGGCAAGTCAAAGAGAGCGGGTCCAATGGATCCTTATTGTTAAGTGACAACTCCACAGGGAGAGGCCTGTAGCCAGCAGTTAGCGGAATCCAGTGTAGGGTCAGAGCAGAGCCCTCGGCCACAGCTAAGGCAGCTCAGTGGAAAAGAATCCAACGAGTCCTGCTCGCAGCGCGGGGGGCAGATGGGACCTCACCTTTGCACAGGGCTCGGGGCCATCGGGGAGGCACAGGCGGACTCGGCAGTGCAGGAACACCTCCGAGTAGTTGATGAATTGGAACATCTGGAAGCTGAACTTTGCCACGGTGCTGTTTCCGATGGCATTGATGTACATCACGGTCTCATCACGGGGACACCTGCAGTGGGGGAGGGGAGGGAGTCCAAGAGCCAAGTCAGGCTGGGGAGTTTTACACCCCGAGATGCCAGCAGTCCCAGTGCAGCGCATGGGCTTTCGGTGGAGAAGGCTTTGCCCTTGAGATGTCTGGCTTTATGCAGTGGGGGTCAAATGTAGCTGCCAGATGCAGTCTCAGGTAAAGGTCGGGGATTTTTAGGGGGAGGAAGGATGCCAGCATTGACGGAAAATGGCTTTGGACAAAAATGCAGATTTGTTTTCAAATAAAAAATGTTAGCCCTTGTTTCTCTCCCCCCCCCCCCCCCCCGCCCCGCCCCACCCATTTCCCTCCCCTTCCCCATCCCCTGGAAGGATCAGGGGAAAAGAAAAACAGTAAGACTTGCACGTCTCCCCCTGGAAGAATTTTTTTTAAAATTTGAAACCGAGAACAGTTTCAGGTTTTTCACAATGCCGAATTCTGACCAGCTGTGATGTCTGGGTTAATTCCGTATCTGAACTCTGCCGGGAAGCCGCTTCCCCTTTACAGATGATCCATGATGAGCAGGAAGCAACTAAGGTGATGTTTCTTTCAGAGCAGCAGTTGCCTGCGTCTGTGTGCATCTCTCTGGGGCAGGGTGTCCTTGTTCTACCTGGGAGTTTCATTGCCAAGTCACTCCCTGCCCATAGTTGGGGTCTATGCCCAGTCCCACCTTACAGCAGCAAGGAAAGATTCTCTTCCTCCCAACAGCCAAGGAGGTGATAATGCCTATATAGATCAGTAGATCTCAAAGCACTTTACAAAGCAGGTCAGGAAAAAGGATACTATTTTACAGTGGGGAAACTGAGGCACAGAGGGGTAGTGACTTGCCAAGGTCACCCAGCAGGTCATTGGCAGAGCTGGGAATCGAATCCAGGTCTCCTAAGTCCCAGTCCAGTGCTCTGGCCACGCTGCCTCGGATGAAAGGCTGGTGTATCAGGATGCTGCATCGGTGCCTGGGGGTTATGCATCATCATGGCATTGTGGGGCTCTCCGCAGTTCTGTTAGGGGTTTGCGTGCCCACAGCTCAGATTGCTTTAATTGGGTCACTGTTCCCTGTACCCCACTTCTGTTCATGTCCCCTGCAGGCCTGTGCCCCATAGTTTTAACTACANTTGAGCAGGGGGTTGGACTAGAACCTCCTGAGGTCCCTTCCAACCCTGATATTCTATGAAATCATCTTTTTTAGGAGTCTTAATTTCCCGCATCCTCCTCTGAGACATGAAGCTACATCTCAGAGTAACAGGTTAGAAGCTCTTCCGGGCTCAGGCTGCCTTTTGACATGGAGTTCTACGAACAGCTGTGCAGAGTTACCAAGAAAGCCACCATCCCTGCCAGGCTTTGCAGTGGTGTTTGTACAACACCTGCCACAACAGAGGCCTGGTCCATGGGGGGAGAGGGGGGCTCAGTTACTACCATGATACAAACAACAAGGAAGTTACTTGGGACAACTTGCACAACGCAGCTTTAAACCAAGACAGGCTGCGTTTATTGCATGAACGCCAGAGCGCACTAGAATAGTGGCCAACTGGCCCATGCCACAGTACTGCCAATCAGGGGACCTACCACCCCTCGGTGCTGGGCTGGGGGAAGAGATTGAGGGAGCGAGCACTTTCTCCCACCGATATGAAAGATGGGACATGCTCAGGAGAGAAGCCGGCTTCTCTTGTCGGGCCTTCTCCCCAGAATCATTTTGGGATCTGAGCAGCTCAAGAGGAGGCGTGACCATGATCTAAAGATGAAGTGTGGGAGGAAGAGGTGGGTTTTGCGCTAAGCTCCGGATGCCACATGGTTAGTGGTAGGGTGACCAGACAGCAAATGTGAAAAATTGGGACAGGGGGTGGGGGGTAATAGGAACCTATATAAGAAAAAGACCCAAAAATCGGGACTGTCCCTATAAAATCGGGACATCTGGTCACCCTAGTTAGTGGTCATGTTCATTTTCTCTGCCGGGCAATTACAAAGTCTTGACATGGCTCCTGTGGTCGTAGCCAGCCAGTAAAGACTTGACATCTTGTCGCTCCTGTGGAGTAGTCATGGCAACCCGGACCTGGACTCCTCCCCTCCCGGAGTTACCTAGCATCAGGGCCGGTAAAGCACATGGCGTTTCCCCATGGCGAGGAGCCTGGGGAGATCTCGAAACCCAACGCTCTTACCCCTTCACAATGAGCTGGTGCTGCACGTCATGGCTGGGGTCCGCCGACGGGGTGGCCCAACAGTCCTCGACGCTCAGCAGGAAGTACCGCACCTGGCTCTGGCCTTCCAGCTGCAGAAGGATGTAGAGGAACTCCGACAGGGGGAGGGCCGGGGGCTGCTGCCGGTAGGGCTGCAGGTAAGCCGAGGTCTCGTACAAGGCCATGGTCACGTTGAACTCCCCCTCTTTGACCACGAACTTCACCAGCCTAGGAGGAGATCAGGCCCAGAGTTAGAAAAAGGCAGGATGGAGGAGGCCACCAAGCATCCAATTGCCGGCGCTTGCAGACAGATCCCCATGTGCCACCAGCTCCTGCCCACAGGGAAGCCCGTCTGTTGCCCTCCTTACAGCCAGGGCCCCATCGCCAACCTTTAGCAAGTCACGCATAGTTCGCTACCTGCCCTGTGAGAACAGAAAGCTGCCTCAGTGGCACTTCTGCACAAGGGACCCCTGGAGAGCGCAGCTCCCATCCAGGCTGCCCCACTGACTCCCATCCAGGCTGCTCCCATCCAGGCTGCTCCTATTGAACAGCAGCATCTGAGAAGAATGCACCCAAGACGTCTCCCTGACACACACCAAGCCGCGGGGAGTCTGATGGGGTGACCGTCCCCCAGCTCACTTTGTGAACTGCAAGCTAGTGTATTTGCAGTGGCCAGGCAGATAGAAAGGCAGGAATCGGATGGCACACCCCTCCGGGAATGTCTCAGTTCTCTGCCACATGTGCTACTGAAAGCACAGGCCCCTTCAGACAAGCTGTCCAGTGCGGCGGGGGGGGGGGAAGGCTGCTCCCAGCCAGTCCAAGCCAGGCATTTAGGGCCACTTCTGTGCAAAGTGAGGGCAAAGGATTGTGATGTGACATAGCTCTCAAAGCTCACCAGCACCTCCTGGTGGCCTGGCAAATCATCTCATCGACAAGAGCTATTTGTACAACTGCTTCACATCTTTTAATGGCTCGTAAATAGGAGAGACCTATTTTTAGAGGTGCCACACACCCACTGCTCCTATCGGCTGCAGCTGGAATTGTGGGGGGTTCTGCACCACTGGGGATCGGGCCTTAATCAGCCAGCTTCCCCAGTGAAACTCAGCCACCTGAGGGCTGGAGGGTGGCAGCCAACGAGCATTTAGGCTAGGAGGGAAATGCCTGTCCAGAGGAGAGCGGCAGACCAGCAACTCACGTGTCGATGGCAGTAAGGGAGAAGGGCAGCTGGACCACCCGCTCATAGGAGTAGATGCAGGAGAAGTGCACTCGCAGAAGGCTGCTTCTGGAGATCACGCCCGTGGCCTCCATGTCGGACTCCATCACGTTGGCGTAAGACACGTGTGACCTGTTTTGCTGACATGGGCCAGAAAGAGTATTTACGTCCTGTCTTCATGCCAGGAACAGGTCTCTCTCTGCACTCAGCATGGGGTGGTCAGGGACCCAGTCGGAACTAGCTGTAGGTCAGACAGCGTAGGCAGCACAGCAGCTAGAAGGCACTGCCTGTTCCTTGAGGCTTCCACCCAAAGCCCACAGCCATCAGCTTGTGCGCACAAACAGGCCTCTTGTTCTGGGGGCCAGCTGGAAGCACCCAAGCACCCGTTGATTTCACCTGGAATTTTTGGGTGCTCGTCCAAAGAGGCAAGTCTCAACTTCAGCCTTTAATTTGTGTGTGCCTCTCGAGATCTGGGTCATGAAATGGCCCAGAACAAGTCATCTGTTCCCCCATTAAGGGAGATCTCTGTATTAAGACAGCACAGTCTGTAGCAGATTGGTAGTGGTACGTCTGTACTGTACTAGATATGGCTTAGCATGTAGCAGCAAAACAGATCTAGACGTTACCCACAGACCTTCAGCTAATCCACACCCCATGTGTGGCAGGGTACAGAAACCAGGACCTTGGACTCCAGAAAGAGCCTCCTATACCTTGAGATTGAGGAAGATCTCCATTAGCTGGCAAAAGGAAGGCTCTTGTTCTGCAGTCCAGCCACCAGAACGGGACACAGTCCTGCTATGACACGGAAAGTTGGCAGCGATCACAATAATCGGGGCATAGCAGGCCTACTTTAATCATTAACCTAACCGATGACTAGTGGGGAAAGGTCGATGAAGAGTCAATGGATTTGTTATATGAAACTGTTTAAANGAAAGTTGGCAGCGATCACAATAATCGGGGCATAGCAGGCCTACTTTAATCATTAACCTAATCGATGACTAGTGGGGAAAGGTCGATGAATAGTCAATGGATTTGTTATATGAAACTGTTTAAGAGAAGATGCAAGAAGGAGACAGTCGGATTTAATTTAAACAGAAAGCATCTGCTGATACCATTCAAGGACCATTCAGATTAATGGCTAGTAAAGAGGAGTAGATGATTGGAAATTAATTAACTAAAATTGGTGTGTTGGAAATTAGGTCCAATTGGTGGACAAAATAATGAGGGGGAGGGGTGTCTGGTCTAAAGCAGGAAAGGGACTATCATTCCCGATTCAGAATTGAAAAGAATTAACTCTTTCTTCCCCACCAAGGACTGGTCGGCTCAATAAGAGGCTTTAACCCATATTCGGTCTCCAAAAAGGGACTTTGTTTGTGCAAAACAATTCCCATTTTAATGCTCTTTAACTTGTTTTGAGTCTTTTCCTTTTGTATATTTCAATCAATAAAAAGTTCTAATCTTTGACATTTGCAGTGCTGTTGTAGCCGTGCTGGTCCCAGGATATTAGAGACACTACACGGGTGCGGTAATACCTTCTATTGGAAGAAATTCTGTTGGTGAGAGAAGCTTTTGACCTACGCTGGTTCGAAGAAAATCTCTGTATAACTTGAAAGCTTGTCACTCTCACCAACCGAATTCGGTCCAATAAAAGTCTCTAATAACCTGTGACATGAATTTTATAGCGTGTTTGCCACGATGCTAAGCAGGCGGAGGGCTCTGCCTACCAATTCCCAGACCTTGGTTAATACTATTGACTGTTGGATGGTGACTGGGTTATGTTAACACCTTTAGCCCATTTATTCCATCTTAATACATACAATAGCTGCTGGAAAGACTCTCCGTTGGGAAATCGAAACTCAAGACTCCCATACTCTGCTGAAGTAGCCAAGCACTGCCCCCTCAAACCCCAACCAACAACTCAGTGGAGGTCCAGAAAGAATCATTGACTATGTTAGATGGTGTACACTAGCCACTGTACCAGCTCTCTTAAGACATCCATTTAGAACTAGGAGTTAGGTACTAATGCTACGAGGCAGAGATGAAACAAGAAAAGCAGAAACACCCAGAACCCCTTCACCACTGTCTTGTCTCAGAATGGCTTCCCCCTCCTAATCAGAGACACCCCACGGAGCCCTTACCTGAATCACTGACCCACACAATGTATGGTTCTCGCCCGTGAGAGTGGCTGCAAAGAAGATTGCTCCATCTTCCTCCTTTTCGGAGACCTTGCAAGCACCGTTCTTCAAGTGGACCCGGGCCAAGGGGATTTTCAACACTTCGAACACTTCCTTTCTCACCATCATCTTCATGTGATCTTCCTCACACTGCAGCTTGAGCACCACATCTGGGGAAAAAGCGATCTGCAATAGCCATAAGGAAGAGGCCTGAAGGAGCCCTACGTCAGCTCTGGTGTGACCCAGCACCGGTATACGGAGAGTGTCCTTCACTTCACTGCTGGCCAAGAATGAGGCCTGCAAAGGATGCTGGGTGGAAGAGATTGAGAACCCGCATGAATCCAGTGGGAGCTTGTCTCTCTCTAGTGGTTAGACACCAAGATGTTTCCAAGTCTACTGCTCAGCCTCCAAACTGAGGGACGTGGCCTTTTAACTCAGGACAGCAGAGGGCTCACACTTTTAGATCCAGAGGTGCTACATTTAATCCCCGTGACTGTGATGTCTGTGCAGTCATTACACTACAGCATGATCACCCTGGCGAGCCAGGTGAGGCCGAAGTGCTTCTGCTTCAGACCTTAGTCTAAAGCAACACTTTTTTGGTCACTTTCCTCAAGGGACACTTGACTTTGCTATGCCAGAGTCCATTAGTGACCAAGGAAAGCTATGGAATGCTACTAGACAGTGGCTCTTGTGCTTCCTTCTATTGCAAGGCCCCTGGAATTACAGAGAGTCTCAGAGGCATCGCAGTCTCCCCATCCCACAGCAGAAAAGTGTCCATGGCATGAAACATGAGGACAGGTTTAAGATGAAAGGAAAATTAACTCTAATGCAGTGCTACAGGCTGGAGCTGCTTAGTTACAAGAAGGGAGGGGAGGAGGGCCAGTAGTTTCCTTTCCCCAAGTGCAGGGCTTCACATTTCTTAAGGCCAGATCTCCACTGCGACGGTCACCATCCACGAGTCTGATCACAGCTGAAGGGACTCCAGAGAGTAATTCCCAACAGAGAGCAGGCAAGCAAAGGGCTAGCAAATCCTCTTAGTTTGCCCAGTTTTGTTCGCCAAGAAAGCCTTGGACTGGTCCATAGCCAGCAGGAGCCATCCTAGTTTGACTGATAGAGGTTTCATCTCTGCAACCAGAGCAGCTCCATGCACCTCTTGCAAGTGCTGGACCATCTGATCCACAGACCAGGGTAGCGTGGGAAGGGTTAGAGACCCACCCTTCCTCCCCATGTCCAGACCTCCACTGCCCCCCTGAAAAGGAAGAAGTCCACCCACCCCACTCATTGTGCAAGCATACACACAAGTCACATCACAGGCCCACTCCTTTTTGCACGAGAGATCAGCTGACTCCCACACCATCCC
Organism: Platysternon megacephalum; assembly: GCA_003942145.1. Lineage (NCBI taxonomy): Eukaryota > Metazoa > Chordata > Testudines > Platysternidae > Platysternon > Platysternon megacephalum. The sequence continues at coordinate 455,239 of QXTE01000275.1, forward strand.
CATGCCATCCCATGAAGTTGTTCCTAGTTCAACAAATCCTTTCCTCATATCAGCTTATAAAGGCACTCACCAGAGTACAAAAGGGAAAGTCCCCGTCCCCCCCATACTTTCCGAGCAGGGCCGGCTCCACGTTTTTTGCTGCCCCAAGCAAAACAAAAAAGGGGGGGGCACGGAGTGCTGCCGCCAAAGCAAAAAAAATAAAATGTCGGAGTGCCGCCCCTTGAAAAGGGCCACCCCCAAAGGGCCAGAATGCCACCCCTTGAAAAGGGCCACCCCAAGCACATGCTTGGAACGCTGGTGCCTAGAGCCGGCCCTGTTTCCGAGTGGCTTGAGTAGCACTCACGACTGCTAGAATTGACACGTGCACCCCAACTATGCCCAGCGTAGCCCCAGTCCTACCTTGACAGAATGTCCCAGTGAAGCCAGCCTTGCAGGTGCAGTTTGGTTTCTCCTCAACTACCCGGCAGATTCCCTGGTGCTTACATGGGTTCGGAAAGCAGAATCTCGGGCTTCTCTTGGGACGGAGGGCAGCCTCTTCCATTTGGCCACGGGGCTTCTTCAGATCAGCTACAGCAGAGGGACGTAGGTATGTTTAAGTGCATCATGAATAACTGGCTATAATGGAACAAGCTACAGTTAGCCTGTCGAGTCAGTGCTCTGCTCGGCCGTGAGGGGAGCCCTTGTTTAACACAGGACGAGTTGTGCTTATTTAAAGTCACTGCTTAGATCCCAAGAGAACCTTTACATTAATGGCTGAACTGCCTTGGGACACTACATCTGAAAGACAATGCCTCTTCAGTGCCTACCAAGAGGGAATGTTCAAGAATCTGCACTTCCCCTTGTTCGAGCTGAGGTCATTAGCATCCAAATCTCAGTGTGATGAGTGGCTGCTCTCAATTGGTACAGGAGATGCAGAACCTTCATCTCTGGCTTGGCAGGTAAAAAGCTTCCTGCTGACAAGAAGGTGGAAAGATCCCACTTCTGGCCCCAAAACTTTAGCATCCTTAGCTAGGGTGTGTGTGTGTGTGTGTGTGTGTGTGCTTCCACCCCCCAGCCACCCAAATTCCTTTTGCTCTTGGGAGAAGTGACCAGTGCTAATCCTACTCTGGATAAGTAGCTTGAGCACATCCTCAGGTACAGGATTTCACTCTTCTTGTCGTCACTATTAACCCTCATCCACAGCCCAGTAAATAAAGAGACTCACTATTGTAGCTCTCACCGCCAGGCAGCCAGAGAGCAGAGAGCAGCAGCAGGCATGTCACAGTCACTTCCTGAAAAGCAAACAGACTCTAGCTTATTTTGATTTCTAACATGCTCATCTGTAGCCTCTGGAAACATATACAGCCATGTAAAAGTCTTCCTGTAGCAGTAGAACGGGCTGAGACGTTTAACCTATCTAGAAGGCAGAGACAATATTGACTTTGAAGTTCACGCACTCAGAACACGCCGCTTTCCACAGCAAGCATTGCTTTCCTGGGTTTTTGAAGGAGTCTTTTACCCTGACCATCAGTGCTACTAACTCTCATTTGGGATCTCCTGGTCTCCTCTGTACCCAGATGTGTTCTCTGTTGTTATTTTGCCTATCACCAAAGGCCTGAAGGGTCTGAGCAGCAAAACCTTCCTCATCAGCCAGCCTACAACATACAGGACAAAATCTGGCCCTGCATTAAAGCGGCTTAGCCAATAGGGCTACTTCACTGGGCTTGAGGTATCAGGGTCCCCAACTTAGAGGGTATGCAGACAAAAATAAACCCAGACACGTGACTCCAGGCCAGTAGTAACAGCTGAGCACTTGCCGTGAAATCACACAGGAGAGGCACCCGTGCAAACAGAAGAGGAAGGAAAGAGTTGTTCCTCCTCAGGAAGTTCACTTTCCACTTCACAGAGGAGTTATAATTAAAGTGGTAAATTACAAGCGGAACAGCATCTTCCCTCAGATCCTTTTATACAGCTAAAGTAAAAATGTGGCTTTGAAGGGAACGTACATTTACATCACAAATAAACAGATAAAGGACAAGGAGTCAAGGCCGCCTTCCGCTCCCCAGATCTTACACTCCCAGCTGTCTATTGTAACAGTTTGACACAGAAGGAGCCATCTCATTGGCGAGCGTGCTAGGAGGCAGTGCGGGCTAGTGGATAGGGCTCCAGTCTGACTCCATTGCCCCCAGTCATTAACACCAGGGACAATGCAGGTATACATAGTCCCCATCCTGACTCAGCAGCATTTTACACCTGTTTTGCCCTCGTGTTGTTAATGTCTGCACAAGGCTAAAAATCTGGAGAAGTAGGTTCTACTGTCATCTCTGCCACTGACTTAGGAGGAGACTTTGGACAAGTCACTTGACTTCTGTGCCTCACTTTCCCCATCTGGGAAATGGGGAATCATTACTAGAGCTCTAGGAGATCTAGGGGTGACCTACTGCCTAGAAGTGGTGCTGTTAGTGCAGGACTCTTACAGCACTGAGGCAGGCCAACCTCTAGGGTAAAAGAGCTGGCAGTAAACAGCTGCACTTCTTGGGTTTGATTCCCCCACTGCCTTGTGTAGCCATTTATACCTCAGCAAAGTCGGTATCAAATGCTACAGTTCTGGAGTGATCGCAGTTTGCACTCACTTTGCCTAAAGGTTAATGGACTTGACAAGGAGCAGGAGACTGAGGAATCAGGACCCTTTCTCTGAAGGGAGAACATGGCTACACAAGAAGACATTTCGGAAGCCCTACCAATTGCTTTCAGGAGACAAGAGAAAGACAGCGCTGCCCTCTTGTAAGTTACAATCTAGGAAGAGAAATCCACCACTTCAGCAATCACAAACAGAGCCCTGCAGTCCCTGTTTAAAGTGAGATTTCATGAGCTTTTCTCTACTCACCATTGCCAGACCTGCATACCCTTGCTCAGCCACAGCTGTCCACATTTCCCTTTGCCTTGGCCTTGCTGTGCTCTTTATATCATCTTTCAACAGCTGATTCTCCCCCACCCCTCACACTTCCCCAGTGATTGCATCAGTGCCAATTTAGCCTCCTGTAATTGCTGCAGTGGTGGAAAGGACTCACTAAACGCCAACCTTCCTATTAGACCACTGCACTGACACAACTCATGGCTCTGGTAGCTCACTAATTAAGAGAAGTTTTTGCATTCCTCCCCCCCCCCCCACACACACATCTTTTTTAATAAGACTAGTTCCTTTCGGATGGGGCTGCTCTTTACACAACAATAAGAATATGAAGACCCCACACAGACACAGTTGGATTGCAAACCATATTTACTAACAGTGCACATATATGCCAGCTTCACACAGCTTTCATTATTGTTCTAGTCCTCTTGAACACATGACGTGAGTGAACCTTAAAGTTCAGAAAACAGAAAGCAAAGAAAAAAAGCCCAACATGTATTACTATTAAAAATGTGTTGTTGTTTTTTAAGCCAGTCTCATGATTTTTGCACTCAGGGATCCTATGTGTAAGTGCCATCGTCTTGGGCACTGTTAGGAACTGAACACTGAGCTCCAATAGCTAAAAGCATGAACCTCTACAGCTGGAGTTAAAGGACCAAGACCCTTGTCCTGCAGTGCAAACACCGTCACCTTTAACTTTAAGCATGTGAGATATCACACTGACTTCAACGGGACTACTCCGCTGTGAGTAAAGTTACGGATCTGCATAAGCATTTGCTAGAGTTGGGGGCCTTACATTTTGCAAAAAAGAATCCAAGTTTTTGCCAAATTAATATTAACAGAAATGTTTTTCATAGATCCATAGATTCCAAGACTAGAAGGGACCACGTGACCATTTAGTCTGACCTCCTGTCTAGCACAGGCCAGAGAAGTTCCCCCAGATAATCCCTAGAGGAGAGCTTTTAGAAAAACATCCAATCCTGATTTAAAAATTGTCAGTGATGGAGACTCCACCACAAACCTTGGTAAATTACTCCAATGGTTAATTACTCTCACTGTTAAAAAATGTACTTCTTATTTCTAGCCTGAATTTGTCTAGCTACAAATTGCAGGCATTGGATCATGTTAGACCTTTCTCTGCTAGACTGAAGAGCCCATTATTAAATATTTGTTCCCCGTACAGACTGTACAGATTTACAGACTGTAAACAAGTCACTTCTTAACCTTCTCTTTGTTAAACTAGATTGAGCTCCTTGGCAAGTTTTCTATTCCTTTAATCATTCTCATGGCTCGTCTCTGAACCCTCTCCAATAAATTTGATTTATTCATATTAAAATATCAGTGCAAACAGATGTTAGTTTGGCTGGAAACCCAAATCCAAATATTGCAGGATGTTGCCAGTGCAGGAAGGAATCCTGACAGTAAAACTGACTAGAGGCAAAGGGTGAAATTGACTGGACTAATTTCTCAATCCAAGTGAAATGCAAAAGGTGAACAAATGCATCAATGACAGAAAACAAACATTAGGGCCGAAATTTTCAAAGGCTGAGTTTAGCACAGGCTCAGTCAGCGCAAATTGGCCCGAACTTTGAAAATTTGCGCCCAGATTTTAAAAGAGCTTTCCATTTTCAAAACCTCCACAAGTTACACAGCAAGGAAACTGGTCTTGCTTAAACTGCCAATCCCAGCCTTATTCTCTGCACAAGGAATGACTCCTGCCCAAGAAACTACAGCTCCCAGAAGCCTCAGCCTATGGAAGGCGGTTGCCATGGCGAGGGAGCCCAACAGGTCTGGGAGAGCGCAGGAGAAGCTGGTGAGGCCGCTGTTTGCAGAGGGGTGGGTGGTGATCGGCACTGGGGTTGTCTCAGAGGCGATTGCTCTGCAGTTACACCCGGGGGCACTGAGAGATGGAGAACAGCCGTGCACCTGTGTGAGCGAGGATGTGTATGTCTGAGTGCAGGCAAGGGCAAACCCAGGGGTGGGGATGCACTATGGGGCAGCGCAGGGGACCCCCCAGGGAAAGGGTGTCCCAGTGACGGGAGCAGGGGCATGCCCGGGAGGGCAGGGGCCAGGCAGGGCATGGAAAGGTAGGGCCCAGGCCAAGGGGCAGGGAATCAGCCGAAGGCAGGGAGCATTCAGCAGAGGCAGGAGAGGCCCCGGGAGCTTTGGGAAAGCGAAAGGAGGATGTTGCTGACACACTGGGACAAACTCCTGCGTGGCACGAGGCTCCAGTGGAGTTGTTATACCTGGGAGGGCTGAATTTGGGCGGGAGGGTGTCTGTCCGTCGGAGGAAAGCAAAACCAGAAAAGCCCAGCGCTCGTGCTGCGCCGCTCTCGGCAGAGCGGGGGTCTGCGTGGGGCCCGATGAGGTGACCGGGGGCTGCTCCCACTCAGATCACATGAAGCGTGTTTTGAGAACAGAAAACCAGGCCATTTTTCGGACTGTGCCACCAGGGGAGGGAGGGAGGGGGGGGCTGGAGGGGGGACGTGAAGAAGGGAGGGGCTGGAGGCTGGGCACCGTGGGAGCGTTTGGGAGATGGAAAGGGGTCAGACCTGGGTTGCTCCTGATGAGTGGGAGGTTGGGCTCCTTCCGTCCCTCCGTGGTCGCTGCAGCAGACCAGGCTTTAAATGCAGAAGAAACAGTGTTAAACATTTGCACAGGGCAGTGATTAAAGGAGCTGGAAAGAGGAGGGGGAGCTGTGGGGAGCCCCCCCTTTGCCACACCAGGGAGAGGAGGGGAGCCCCGTGCTCACCACTAAATCCTGTCTTTAACCCCCGTGCAGTGCCTAGCACAATAGGGTCCTAATCCCTGACGGAGGCCCCTAGGTGCTGCATCAGTGCAACTAATCAATACAAAGGCTAAGAGGAAAGCTGGGGCAGGGTGGGGAACAGGGGAAAGGTGAGAGTTTCACACACACAGCAGGAGAGTTTGACAAATCTTAGTAAGTAAAGAGACATACAGCCATGCGGTTGTCAACGGGATGCAATGGGACGAGCTGGTTTGCTCCGGCTGGATACTCCCCTCTGGCTGACTGGCTGAATGTAGTCCAAAGCCCAGGGCCGGGAGAGCTCCAGTGAATGGTCCAACATGAAATCACTCCTTCCTCTCTTCACCCTTCGTGGGCATTTCTGTCTTATTTCAGTAAATCTCCTCCTCCTGCTGTCTTCGTCCTACATGCCATTCCCGCTGCCAAGCAAAACAACGCCAGATAGAGACAGTGCTTGCGTCTCCATTTTCATTCCTTATCTCTCCAAGCCCCAAAACACATGTTGGGATCAGTGTGAGCTTAAAAAACAAAACAAAAACAAAAAAAACAGGCCTTGGAGATACTTCTGCTGCTCTGCTATGTATTTAGATTTAAAAAGTCCCCACAACGTACAGCCCACCCCACAGCATGCTCAACACAGACTTATCCAACTGAAGGACAGCACATGGCTAAGAGGAAATACTTTTTCACCAATGCTCAGCTAGTTTGTGGAACTCCATGCCACAAGACAGCACCCAGGCCAATTGTTTAGCAGGGTTAAAACAAAAGGAGTGGACATTTATATGGATAACGGGAACCTCCAGAGTTGTCATAGTAAGCATTAAAATGACTAGATGTTTTGGAAGGGATCTAAACCTTCATGCTTCATGGCACCAACCAAGTTCTAACTCAAGGGGGTCAGGAAGAAATTCCCCTAAGGGCAGGTTATTCCATAACTGCTTACTGCTGGCCACTGCTGGAGACGGGATACCAGACTAGATGGATCATGGGTCAGTTCTGTAGTTCCTGTGTTTCTAATCCATCAAAGAAGCAGCAGCCCTTCTGGTTCCCCACTCCCCCAGCCACATCTCACACTAATCAGTAGTCAGCAGACCCAATATGGATTAAAATCATGCCCTATAGCACATTTTTCCCTAAGAGGGAATCCCACCCCCAGCCAACTCTGCTTTCCTCATTCCAAACAAATCTGTAGGCAGAGAATAAAAATGTTTCTCTGTTGCCCTTTCTTGCCCTTTTAAAATAACCCATGTGAGTGCTTCTCTCCCAGCAGCCCATGGGGGAGCAGGATGGAGGTCCTGAGAGAGCATGGGGAAGAGGAGGAGGAAGAAAAGAAAGTCTTTGTGATTAGTAATGAACTCCAAGACCTGGAAGAGAAGCTATCAAAGATCCAAGTCCATATCCCAAATGTTGTACCGTAAGTAGGAATCTGTGTGTGTGTGTGAGAGAGACAGAGACAGACAGATAGACATGACAGACTGCATTTCTGAAACAGCAAAGATGAAATCCATTCTCACCAATGCACAGCTAGTTTATGGAACTCCGTGCCACAAGATAGCACCAAGGCCAATTGCTTAGCATGATTAAAAAAAAAATCCATTTATATGGATAATGGGAATCTCCAGAGTTACCAGAGTAAGGACTAAAAAGACCAGGTGTTTTGGAAGGGAGCTAAACCCTCATGCTTCATGGCTACATTGCATTTTTCGTGTGTTCCCCATTGGATCAGGTATCCAGAGATCATAGGAAGACACTTACAGGCCCACTGGGCTGTGCAGCTCCCTTGCCATCCCTGGGAGCAGCTTAGTCGGGTTTCAGGCCCTCATGTTTGGAATTATGCACTTTTCAATATGACCCCAAAGTTATTTAATTTGCACCAACTGCTGGGAAACAGTAGAAGAGAGAGCCTAGTGTTTCTTCAGACAGGATTAACCCACCTGAATCTCACTATGTTCATGATCCGTCTCTGTTTGCCTCCTCCCACCGCATGAAGTGAATTTGACTGGAGTACCATTGATACCTCCCAGTTACCAGCCTCCTACAAGACGAATTCTGCCAAGGAACAGATGCTGCTGCAACTAGCTGACAATTTCCATCGACAGTATGCGCATCTCTGCCCGGATCGCCAGCCACTCTTCCTCCACCCATTGAATGAGTGTGGAGTGGAGGTAAAGGAACATGTGGAGACAGGGGTGTTGGGGACAATCTGGGTTTGCTTTCCTTTGATAGCATATGATATGGACTATGTACAATTCTGCACAGTCACATCTTTCTTTCTTTCTTTCTTTCTTTCTTTCTTTCTTTCTTTCTTTCTTTCTTTCTTTCTTTCTTTCTTTCTTTCTTTCTTTGCTGATTATCTTTTTATTCATTTGCATGTATTTTTTACCACAAACATATTTTAGCAGTAGAATTGTCCAAGGGCCAGTCCCATGTGCTCCCTTGCAATAGACACAACCAGTGCTGAAAACCCACCAATTGTACAGTCAGTGCCCAGGTATGCACCGAGCACCCCAGTTATACACCCATCCTACCAGTTGTAGTTCCACCATACCAACTTCACACTTCACCCAGCAGTTCTACACACCGACTGTATACCCAGCGCCCTGACTGTACACTCAGCATACAGTACATCTGGGGAACAGAAAAAAGAAGTGAATCAAACTAAAAAAAATACCTGAGTCTAAGAGATCAACTCTGAAGACCCACAATATGCTCAGCCCTTGAGCTCGGTCTGAGGCACAAAGTTTAGATCCAGATTTGGATCTTAGTCTGAACCTCTCCAGATGTTGGGTGTTAAAATATGGAGTCCGGTTGGGGCCATTATAGAGACAGGCCTGAGCTGCAGAGCTAGCATCCAGTTCTGGTCCTGTCTCCCCCCAAGTTCAGGATGGGCAGATCCAGCATTCAAAATTTTTACTGACAACATGCCAGGCACAACATGTGGAAGCTGGAAACATACAAGTAGGGTGACCAGATGTCCCGATTTCATAGGGACTGTCCCGATTTTTTCTTATATAGGTGCCTATTACCCCTCACCCCCGTCCCGATTTTTCACATTTGCTGTCTGGTCACCCTACATACAAGCCTTCTATGAACCGCGGCTGCCGGATGTGTAATGATAGGTGTGAGGCGTCCCTGAGATTAGAATATAGCGGGGAAGGGCCCAATCCTGCAATGAGCATCTTGAACTCAACTCCCATTGACAGCCCTGGGAGCTGGCGGTCGGGCGCTGCAGCACTCGGTCCTAGTTGCAGTTACCCAGGTGCTGAAGGCTTCATGTCCAGGTATATCCTATTGCTGTAGCCCAGCCAGGAAGTGACAAAGGCAGAGGACAGACAGAGATGTATTTCAGAAGCTGTGGTGAGATGGCCTCTCTGCCCATTATATTTCCCATCTCAGCAAGAGTCAATAGTAGAGCAAGAAGGTTGATCAAACGCTTGCTATATTTTAGAGAGGAGTTGGACATTAGCTCTGGCCAGCTGGCCCCAGAGTCCCTCCCTGTCACCTGCTCTGCACGCCGCTTTCTGATGGATTCCCCACCGCGTAGCCGCTAACCAACATCCTCTTGCTGCAGAAATTTGTGAGCACCACAGTGCGCCCGACCCTGCAGCCGTACCCGGAGCTGTACAATTGGGACGGCTGTGCCCAGTTCGTCTCTGACTATCTCACCATGGAGCCCCTCTCGTCCCCCATCACGCCGGTAAGAAATGGGCACTTCCTCTGAGTCTTCCAGTTGCCCCCCTGGGCGCATTGGGAGTCCCACATCATTAACAGTAACGGGTTTCTCATCACGGTATCACACTGGCACAACCCGGGTTATGGGGCTATGATGAGTCTTGCCCTTTGACCCCTCCAGGAGCCCCCTCCCCAAGAGGGCCTGTTAAGAACCCTTTCTCCCTCCTTACTCAGGCAAAACTCCCATTGACTTCAATGAGCCCTGTGCATGTGCATTATTTGGGCACACGACCATGTTACAGGCATGATAATTTCCCAGCTGCTGAGTGGAGACCCTGGGCCTCCCAAACCAATGTGCACAGTGCCCACAAGCCTCCATCTAGCCTACTGGGCCTGATCCTGGTCTCACCCACAGCCATGTAAAACCAGAGTAGCTCCATTGAAGTGGGCGTGTACAATGGAGATCAGCTGATGGCTCATTGCATGCTAAAGCATCAGGCTTCCCTTCCAAGGACCGGGAGGCTGCTCGCTTTGGAGAGGAGTAGCATGTACAGTAGCTGGTAGGTCTCGGTGACCTGTTATGAGGCACCTTGATGGGATGTTGTCTCAGCTCCACAGGAGACTTTGAGGTGCCCTGACAGAGGCTTCCAGACCGAAGAGAGGGACTGGGAACACGGTTAGAGATGAAGGATCAGATCCTTAGCTGGTGGGGATCAGCGCAGCCCCACTGATTGCAATGGAGCCCTGCTGATCTATACTGGCTGAAGAGCGGCCCTAAGTTGTTCAAATTGGTGTGGGATTCAACAATCAAATCCTGACACTTCTCTAGCTCCTTGCACTGACAGATCTCATAAAAAGTATCATGATCTCCATTGAATGTATGGGGAAACCAAGGCACATAGGGGTGAAGCAACTTGCCCATGGTTGCACAGCAAGTGTCAAAGCTGGGATTAGACTCCAGGTCTCCTAGCTGCTAGCCTTCTGCTCCATCCATTAGCCCACATGGCTTCCTAGCAAAGGAATCTACAAAGGAGAGAACTCTGGGGAAACAGTGAACTTGGGCAGAGTTATTTCACATGCAGGGACCATAGATACAGGGAATAAGCTAACAGGGAAAGTGTGTGAACCAGAGGGCTCCGTTCTCTCCTCAGCTATCTACATGCGAGTCCCATTGTAGTTCTGCAGCGCTTGGCCCAGAGAATCTCAGTGCGTCTGAGAGCCTGTGCTTTGTTTCTGGAGAAGGAGGGGATTCGAGGGTGGAGGTAAAGAGACCAAGAAGACGGGAATAAGACTTTAAGCAAGGAAACGTATTTGCTCTTTAAAGCCCAGTTACCTCCCCTCCCCGACCACAATCCTGAAGTACCAAAGGGGGAATTGCTTTGGCTTCGGCGTGCTACTGTGCTCCCTGCTGATCGGTGCGGGCTACGATGCCTACTGTGTGAACGGTTACGCCACCCGGGAGATCTGCATGATGGACGAGACCAGGGAGGTGTGCCCACTGCTGGAGAAGTCAAAGCAGGTGAGGAGCCCAGCTCACTGGTTCTGGCGAGTCAGCCACAATGCGGTGAGAAGGGCCAGGCATGCTGAATGTGACTGGCATCCCATAGGTCTGTGACTGCCTTCTGTTTAACACGCTCTGGTTCCGACTGGGGGGCTCCAGTGTAAATGGTCTGAACCAAGGGCAGTGTCCACGTAACTGGTCTTCTCTACGCCTGGGTGATCTGCTGAGTTCTTTTCTATGTCACTCTTTCACCGAAGAGGCCTGTTTGGGCTCTCAGAGTTTCCTGAACCCTAGATCCACGAAGTACTAACCCACAGAATGTTAAGGGAGCTGAGCACCAAGGGGTGCCTGTGATCTGCCTGTCCTGTGGGCTCCCTTACATCCCTATTGGGTTAAATAAGGCTCTCTAGCCCTCTGCTCTTGTGGTTGCAGGTCCTGAAAGAGCCCATGAAGGAGAAGATCAAGAAGTACGCAGTCAAGCCCCCACGGGACCTGCACAGCAAGTTTGAGCTTCAGCAGGTGGCCAAGAAGGAAGCCGATACTGAAGCCGCACAGAAGAAGAAGAAGAAGGAGGAAGAGGAGAGGGTCATGGTGAGTAAATGTTCATGTGTCTCCATCTTACTCCGAAGTCTCAGCAGCAAGATCCCTGACACAGCTAGTGACCGACTAATCAAGTTGCTAGCCACCTCCCATCATAGAATCATAGAAGATCAGGGTTGGAAGGGACCTCAGGAGGTATCTAGTCCAACCCTCTGCTCAAAGCAGGACCAATCCCCAACTAAATGATCCATCATTGAGCTGTGAGATACCCTCAGCCCCCGCTGACTTCAGTGGGCCGGTAGGTCACTGTGTTTGTCAGCGAGCATTTAGCCTGGGAAAAGGCAGCATGAGGTAGCCCTGAAATATGTGTCAATATACAATCCCGTACACCTCCAAGATTTTCAGATGTTAAGTTAATCTTCACAACCCCCTCCAAGACAGATGAGTAATATTAGCCCAGTTGTGTGAATGGGGAAACCGAGGCACAGTGCCATTGGGCCCTAGAGTTTCAAAAAGTATCCACTGATTTTTTGAGATGATGAACACCTAATAGTGGAGGCTCAGAGCCACTAAAAATCAGGCCCTAAACATCTCAAGTTGAACAACCCAAAACGGAGGCAGGCAAAAATGGTGGCCACTTTTGAAAATTTGACCCTAAGCAGCTTGCAAAGGGGCACACGCAGAGTGGCGGAACGGGGAACAAAAGTCAGGGGCTAGATCCTCAGCTGGTGTAAATTAGCATCGCTCCGTTGACTTCCGTGGAGCTTTGCTGATTTTCATCCCTTGAGGATCTGGGTTCAAGGAGTCCCTGATTCCCAGCCTCATGCTCTGTCTCTGGCTCAGTGCCACCTCACTGACACTAGCGCCGTGACTGCTGTAGAGATGAGGGGGCCACAGCTCAGCAGAGAGCAGATTGTCCACACAGACGTACGCTGTATAAACAGACAAGCTGTGATCGTTCCCCTCTATTCGACATTGGTGAGGCCTCACCTGGAGTACTGTGTCCAGTTTTGGGCCCCACACTACAAGAAGGATGTGGAAAAATTGGAAAGAGTCCAGCGGAGGGCAACAAAAATGATTAGGGGGCTGGAGCACATGACTTATGAGGAGAGGCTGAGGGAACTGGGATTGTTTAGTCTGCAGAAGAGAAGAATGAGGGGGGATTTGATAGCTGCTTTCAACTACCTGAAAGGGGGTTCCAAAGAGGATGGATCTAGACTGTTCTCAGTGGTACCAGATGACAGAACAAGGAGTAATGGTCTCAAGTTGCAGTGGGGGAGGTTTAGATTGGATATTAGGAAAAACTTTTTCACTAGGAGGGTGGTGAAGCACTGGAATGGGTTACCTAGGGAGGTGGTGGAATCTCCTTCCTTAGAGGTTTTTAAGGTCAGGCTTGACAAAGCCCTGGCTG
>QXTE01000275.1:470125-571834 GCA_003942145.1 Platysternon megacephalum
GGTCGGTCCTGGGGCCGGTTTTGTTCAATATCTTCATTAATGATCTGGAGGATGGCGTGGACTGCACTCTCAGCAAATTTGCAGATGACACTAAACTGGGAGGAGTGGTAGATACGCTGGAGGGTAGGGATAGGATACAGAGGGACCTAGACAAATTAGAGGATTGGGCCAAAAGAAACCTGATGAGGTTCAACAAGGACAAGTGCAGAGTCCTGCACTTAGGACGGAAGAATCCCATGCACTGTTACAGACTAGGGACCGAGTGGCTAGGCAGCAGTTCTGCAGAAAAGGACCTAGGGGTTACGGTGGACGAGAAGCTGGATATGAGTCAACAGTGTGCCCTTGTTGCCAAGAAGGCTAACGGCATTTTGGGCTGTATAAGTAGGGGCATTGCCAGCAGATCGAGGGACGTGATCGTTCCCCTCTATTCGACATTGGTGAGGCCTCACCTGGAGTACTGTGTCCAGTTTTGGGCCCCACACTACAAGAAGGATGTGGAAAAATTGGAAAGAGTCCAGCGGAGGGCAACAAAAATGATTAGGGGGCTGGAGCACATGAGTTATGAGGAGAGGCTGAGGGAACTGGGATTGTTTAGTCTGCAGAAGAGAAGAATGAGGGGGGATTTGATAGCTGCTTTCAACTACCTGAAAGGGGGTTCCAAAGAGGATGGATCTAGACTGTTCACAGTGGTACCAGATGACAGAACAAGGAGTAATGGTCTCAAGTTGCAGTGGGGGAGGTTTAGATTGGATATTAGGAAAAACTTTTTCACTAGGAGGGTGGTGAAGCACTGGAATGGGTTACCTAGGGAGGTGGTGGAATCTCCTTCCTTAGAGGTTTTTAAGGTCAGGCTTGACAAAGCCCTGGCTGTGATGATTTAGTTGGGATTAGGTCCTGCTTTGAGCAGGGGGTTGGACTAGATGACCTCCTGAGGTCCCTTCCAACCCTGATATTCTATGATTCTATGATTCTATGATAAGCTGCTTAAACGAATGAACTGGTTACTGGCCAGCTTTGGTTTTCTTTTTTTCGTTTTACCCATAGCAGTAAATAGTGGCCTGGCATTTAGCAAGCTGATTAACTGGGAAGAATTCCAGCTGATATAAAGAGGGGATGTGGCCAGAACTCCTGGTTCCATTGCTGGTTGTTCCCGTGACCCACTGAGTGACCTTGGGGACACACCATTTCCCCGCTCGGTGCCTCAATTTCCCTACTATAGAACAGGGCTAATGATACTTACCTACTTCACAGCGGGGGCCGTGAGGTTCCATTAATCAGTGTGGTGCCTGGAGAGCCTTGGCAGAACGGTACCAGAGAAGGACCAAGCACAATTGTTGTTGTGTTGGATTATAACTTCAGATCATTACTCTGTCCTGCAGGAAGCGGAAAAGCCAAAGCCGGACCCTTTGTACGGGTTACGTGTCCACGCCTGGGTTCTGGTGTTGTCGGGGAAGCGGGAGGTGCCGGAGAGCTTCTTCATTGATCCCTTCACAGCACACAGCTACAGCACCACCGACGACCATTTCCTCGGCATCGAAAGCATCTGGAACCAGCAGAACTACTGGGTCAACATGCAGGATTGCTGGAATGGCTGCAAGGTAACTCTCCCTTTTGAAATGTTCCTGCCCTGCGGGAGAGCGAGCAGTTGGATTCGGTGGCATGGGAAAATGGAGACCCACGTGGCTGCTCACCTTTCACTTGCCATCCCTCCCCCTTAGCTCGGCTTACACTGGCTTTAGGTCCAGAAGTCAGAGCAGCTGCCCCCCACGCCAGCGTCTGAGCCAGGGTGTAGGCCTGGGCCCAATTCACGGATGCTCTTTGACCACTTTACGTTGCTGTAGCCGGTAGGATGTGCCTGCAAAGCTACCATTGCAGCCCATCCCTGGGGAATATCCCCTCCCTCAACAAGGGCCCCATACAGGGGGAGTTCCAGAGGCACGTCAGGGATAGACCAGGATGGGAGGAGACGTGGCGAAGGTGTTTCTACACCCTCACTATTCCCCAGCTGCAGCAAAGCCGTGGGGCCACGACAGCCAGTGCATAAGTTAGAGCAGCCCTCGGGAATACTCCGATTGACACCAGGAACCCCAAGCTGCTTCCGCTCGGTCCCTGCACCAGTGCAGTGTTGAACTGCGTCCAGGGCCTTTAGTGAAGAGGTGCAGCCCTTGGGCTTCTGACAAGCGGCCAAAGTGGCCATGTACAATACCAAGAGGAGGATGTTGGACGGGGAGGTGCTCTGCAACTGTGGGGCTTTTTTCTGTTCCTCCCTGGCCGCACGTGTCCGGGCAGAGTTCCACTGGGCAGCGTCTGCTGGCTCCCTAGACAGCTTTGAGGAGCAGTGGGCGCTGTCTGGGGTTCTCTGCTCGGTGTCCCCCACTGGATCCTTAGTTTTGAACCTATGACCCCCACTCCCGAACCTGTTATTCCTTAGTTGTCCCCCGTTTTCACTTGAGTCCCGGGTTCAGCGGCTCCTCCCCAAAGGTTGGGGGAGGGGTCTTTAGACATGGGCGGGCTTGTGCCTGCCCACCTCCTGGAATTCAGTAAGTCCCTCACTAAGGATAGATGTAATGCCCCGCTAAAATCCTTAGCACTCCACATGGTACCGACAGGTTCCGAACGTCTGCTGCTGAGCGGGAGTCGCATGCAGTTGAGTGCTCCGTGGCAGGTCATATGTCTCTTGGTATCAGCATCGTAAGCTGAAGACACCTTTATGGCCAACCCTGGTTGTTCTGTCCTGCTTAGGATCTCACCTTTGACCTCGGGGACCCAGTGCGGTGGGAGTTCATGCTGCTGGGGACTGACAAGCCCCTTCTGTTGCTTCCGGAGGAGGAAGAAGAGGAGTTAGCTGATGAGGATTTGGACGATTTTGTAAGTTTCCTATGTTTCTACTAGGACTTCTTGATAGAGGGGAGTGATGTTGTAATGAACTGGGCCTATGTGTATGTGTGCCTTTGCCCCCTGCTGGATAGAATCAGAGGTGCTTCACTGCCTCAATCCTATAGGGCTAGTAGACATTCTCCTTCAGCTCAAGTGATGGGGAGGGGACCTGTGCTTTTTGGAGCAGGAGGATCTGAATTCAAGCACTGCTGTTACTGTGTAATTCCCTCTGACCATGATTTGCAGCATAGTGGCACCACTGACATCCTAAGTGGTCACCGATGTGTTACAGCGCCTGCCAAGCTTTGATTGCTGGGAGAACCGATGGACGGGACCCATGTTCAAGACCCACGTGCACTGAAGGCCACTAACCTGCCCAGGATGAAACTGCTTTTTAAAAATCAAATTCAAGTATACAACTTTTCAGGACACCTTCTACCTGCTTCTCGTCTCCCTGGGGCTGAAGGAATGTGGCAATGGGATTTGGAAATAATACATGTGTTTTTATAATATTCACAAAAGAAAATACTGTGTGTTGAGAGGAACAACATCTTAGTATGAAGGACACAGTGTGATAGCGTAGGGATGACATCAATACATTCTCTCCCTTTATCTAATCTGTTCATACCATGCCCATCACCATGGTATGTGAGTGCCTTTCTCAGATTATATGAAATAAACAAGCAAGTCATTGGTTCTAATGAGCACTGCCATATTCAATCAGTCCTGAGCTTCTCCACAGTCAGCATGATCTTAAACCAAAAGAAAGTGGAATCCTTTAGGCCATGGCTGGGTTCTGTTAGTGGCAATGTGTGAGGGACTTCTGGACGGAGTGAACATAACAGTGTTCCTTTAAATGGAACAGCCATGCGGTTACAGTGGAAAAATCCAAGAGCAATTAGTTGTGAAGCATAAAATAGCACCCACTCTGCAACATTATATGGTCAGAAATGTCCCACCGGCTCTGAGACTTTATTGACTAAACAACCTGTATGATTTTTAGTGTGAGCTTTTGGATGCAAATACTCACATGCATAANGTGCCAGTAATACATTTTAACATTTTTAGAAGGTCTCTTTCTGTAAGTCTATAATATATAACTAAACTATTGTTGTATGTAAAGTAAATAAGGTTTTTAAAATGTTTAAGAAGCTTAATTTAAAATTAAATTAAAATGCAAAGCCCCCCGGACCGGTGGCCAGGACCCGGGCAGTGTGAGTGCCACTGAAAATTAGCTCGCGTGCCGCCTTCGGCACACGTGCCATAGGTTGCCTACCCCTGGTCTAATATAACAAGTATTTCCAGAGACAAACGTGCTTCCTGTCATGGCAGGAGAGTACTGCCAGTTTTGCTCAGGGCATTGCTCACCTAATGGAAACCCCTGCTCTGTCTTGATAGGATAAGGAGGAGGAGGAGAAGGGTTTTGACATGCCATCATCCTGGGTGGACCTGATTCAAGTATCTCGGAAAGGTATTTGTTCTTCCTTTACCATGTTGCATATTCTTCTGATGGCAACAGATACAATTTTGTGTATTGCAATGAACCTTTATTGTAACATCCTGGACAAAGTCAAGCAATGAAATAGCAATAAATCAGGATACACAATAATTAGGATATCCATTAGTATTTAATTACACAGCTGTGTTTTGTGCCCATGGATTCTCCCAGAACCTACTATCTCATCCTAAATTGGGAACCTCTGCCCCCACTGTGGACATAGGACCTCTTTTCTTCCTTTGCCTGCTACCTTGGTGAATTCTGCCTGCCAGGATATCTTTCCTGGCATTACCCATGTTACATGGCAATTGATGCATTATCACGTATGTGCTATAGCAGTACAAAGTGTTATTAATCATTATATGTGTCTAGTGGTTAAAGCCCAGGTTTGGGAGCAAGGGGATCTAGATTCTATTTCTAGTTTTACTATTGACTCACTGTGTGACTTCAGGCAAGTCCCTTAACTTTTCCGTGCCTCCATTTCCCTATCTGTAAAACAGAATTAATAGCCTACTTCACAGGCGTGTTGTGAAGCTTAATTCTTTAATGTACTTTGCAATCCTTGGACAGAAGATGCTATAAGAGGAAAACCTTTTATATTTGGTAAGAACTTTATTCAAGAGCAGCCTCTAGTTAAATTATTTGTAAATGGGAAATGACTTCTCTCAGTCAGAGACAAGTGAAAGATTCCTCATCCCATTGCTAACCCCCTCTGGCATCCACACCCCCAAGGCTATGTCTTTCTTTTCTACTTTAATGTAATCATCACTAGCAGAAGATACACAGATGTTAAAGGACAATACCAGTCCATACAATCCATTGCAGTATGTCGTGACTATGAAAATTAAAGACCCGATCCAGCTCCCAGAGACAGTTGGATCAGGCCCAGTCCTGTGAGCTCCTATGTGCTCTCAACATTCACTGAAGTCAGCAGAGGGGGCTAAGCACCCCACCAGAATGACCCCCCGCCCCGAAAGTGCATCACCTTCCTGCAGCCACGGAGAGTATCAGGAACAATGTTCCCTCTGCACAGTAAGAATGTTAGAACATAAGAACATAAGAACGGCCGTACCGGGTCAGACCAAAGGTCCATCTAGCCCAGTATCCTGTCTACCGACAGTGGCCAATGCCAGGTGCCCCAGAGGGAGAGAACCTAACAGGCAATGATCAAGTGATCTCTCTCCTGCCATCCATCTCCACCTTCTGACAAACAGAGGCTAGGGACACCATTCCTTACCCATCCTGGCCAGTAGCGGCGCCAGCTTTGCTGGCGCCCTAGGCGGCAGAAGGTCCCGCCCCTGAAATCCCGCCCCCAACAGCGGCGGCGGAAGGTCCCGCCCCCAAATTTTTACGGGCGGCGGGGGCGCAGGCGCCCCCAAAATAGCAGCACCCTAGGCGACCGCCTAGGTCGCCTAATGGAAGCGCCGGCCCTGATCCTGGCTAATAGCCATTAATGGACTTAACCTCCATGAATTTATCCAGTTCTCTTTTAAACGCTGTTATAGTCCTAGCCTTCACAACCTCCTCAGGTAAGGAGTTCCACACGTTGACTGTGCGCTGCGTGAAGAAGAACTTCCTTTTATTTGTTTTAAGCCTGCTGCCTATTAATTTCATTTGGTGACCCCTAGTTCTTGTATTATGTTAATACATTCTCAGGCAGCTGAATGTGACAAAGGAACAAATCATTCCTCTTGAGTCCTTTATTTCTCCCATGTGAATTCCTTTTAGTGTTGGCAGCAGCTGCTAAACACAAGCAACTCTGTTCCTGTGTTCTCAGCTCTTGCAGCTAAATCCTTCTCCTTGCCCTCTGCAGAATTTGAGACCCGCTGTCCCCAAGGGAAGAAGGTGATCCAGTACAAGAACGCAAAGCTGGAGAAATGGGCACCGTACCTGAATAGCAACGGGCTGGTCAAACGCCTCACCAGCTATGAGGACCCAGAATGTAAGGGGAGATGAATGATCAGCACGAGTCCATTGAGACAATACACAAATGGCTGGGGTGCAGTGGGGGGAAGAATAGGATAGAGAGGTGCCAATGTATCTCCTATCCCTTCTCCCCCTCCTTTCACACTTCTTGCTTCTCCTCTTCTGCTCCCTCAACCCCTTCTTCACGCTGCCCTGTTCGCACCCCTACAAACCCTAAGGCTTCCAGCACTGCTGGGGACTCTTACTGGAGTCTATAAATCTGTCCTAAGACGTAACTGCGCTGCTGGTCGGTATCACTGATCACTTTCGTACCTCTGGGTCTGATTCAGGGCTACTCTCAAGGGCTGTGTCGGGTTTGGGAAGCACCATGGGGTCACAATCCGGATGGCAAGCCACTGAGCTGTAAGGTTCCCAGAAAGCAGTGCAGTCACTATGCTGTTTGATGGCCTGATCCCTCCAGACACCGAGCTGTAAGGTTCCCAGAAAGCGGTGCAGTCACCGTGCTGTTTGATGGCCTGATCCCTCCAGCCACCGAGCTGTAAGGTTCCCAGAAAGCGGTGCAGTCACCATGCTGTTTGATGGCTTGATCCCTCCAGACACCGAGCTGTAAGGTTCCCAGAAAGCGGTGCAGTCACCGTGCTGTTTGATGGCTTGATCCCTCCAGGCACTGAGCAGTTTGGCCTGATCCTTTCCACTCCCCTGCTTGACATTAAGCACTTGCTTAAATGCTTTGCAGGATCGGGCTAGAGTGCTCAGCACCTCTCAGGATCAAGTCCTGAATTATGAGCAGGAGTTGCCTATAGTTTTCTCCTGTAGAGAACCGGCGGGATAGTGCTAACTGATCACCCTGTCTTCCACTGATGTGAAGGGGAGTCACACAGCTAAATCGCTATGAAAATGAAGGGGACAGTGTGTGTTATGCTTAACTAAAGACCTTTCTTTATTTCTAAGTCATGTCCATAAGCAGTTGGTCCAGGAAGCCCCTAACTGGACAAACAACCTCCTTTCCCCAGCATTCTCCTTTAGCACAAGTCGCCTGATTTTCTCTCCCCTACCTCCTGTGTTACCATCACCACGGAATGGCTGATGTCTAGGATTTTCAAGGGGCCACATGGTTGTGCCATGGGATTTTTCTCCTGCTAGGTATCAGAGTGCTGGAGGTGAAGGAGTGGTTCGAAAACAGAGAGGACATGATGAACATGAGACAACTGAATAAAAAAACAGAGGTGACGACAGAGTACTTCAGCCCGGGACACATCCAAGGTCTCAAAGGTACTGGTACAATGTGCACTGTCTGCGACCCAATGACCGTTTCTCCTAGGTCTGGCAAAAAGGCCAATCATGGGACTGTAAACTACTGGACACAGTCACCTGGTTCAGCAACAAACAAACAAATCCTCCACCAAGCAAGGTTCAAGGTTTCATTCTAGAGCCTTTGTAAGCACTGGTTACAACACAAGAACCTGAAGAGGTGAAATTCACAACTTGCAACCCAGGGGAGGGGGTGCTAAGGTGTGCACCTTCCTGAGCCTGGGGTATCCTGGGTCTGGAGAGGTCCCCAATGAAACTGGGGCCTATCTAAGATATAGCAGCTTCCTCCAGCTCTCCTATGGGCCCCAGTGCTGCCCGAAATCTCACCTCTGACACGCCCCTCCCACCCCCAGCACATCCTTACATCGAGGAGTGTGAAGGGGTGCTCAGAAGGCAGCCTGGGTTGTCTTCTGCAGCTCCAACCTGGGGAGAATCCTTCCCCAGGCAGAACCAAGCTCCTTTATGCTGCTCCAGCCCTTTTACCTGGCTTAAAGGGATCAGAGCAGGGACAAAGATCTCACCCAAGAAGGTTTTAACAGAAATAACTCTCCCCTTGCAGTCAGTGCTGACCCCAGAGCCCCTCCAGCACAGCGTTACATAGGGATGTAAAATATTAACCAGTGAACCGATAAGCATTAGTCTTACCGGTTAACAGTCTTAACCATTAACCCCCAGGCCTGCCGGCTGGCTCCCGCAGCCCCGCACCGGCCAGCCTGCCGACCCCAGTGGCCCTGCGCCAGCTGGAGCGGCCCGAGCCGCACCGCTCGACCGGAGCAGTGCTGCCGGCCAGAGCGACCCCAGCCGCGCCACCCAGCCGCAGCAGCCCCAGCCACGCCGGCTGGCTCGGCCCCAGATGGTTAACCGTTGAAACGAAATATTTTTAATAGTTTAAACGAGGGCTGTCAAGCGATTACAAAAATGAATCGCAATGAATCACACTGTTAAACAATCACAGAATACCATTTATTTAAATATTTTGGATGTTTTCTACATTTTTCAAATAAATTGATTTCAGTTACAACACAGAATACAAAATGCACGGGGCTCACTTTATATTAATTTTTGATTACAAGTATTTGCACTGTAAAAAAATAAATAATATTTTTCAATTCACCTAATACAAGTCTAATGCAATCTCTTTATCATGAAAGTTGAACTTACAAATGTAGAATTATGTACAAAAAAAAAACTGCATTCAAAAATAAAACAATGTAAAATTTTAGAGCCTGCAAGTCCACTCAGCCCTACTTCTTGATCAAGCCAATCGCTCAAACAAGTTCGTTTACATTTGCAGGAGATAATGCTGCCTGCTTCTGTTTACAATGTCACCTGAAAGTGAGAACAGGCATTCGCATGGCACTGTTGTAGCTGGCGTTGCAAAATATTTACATGCCAGATGCGCTAAAGATTCATTTGTCCCTTAATGCTTCAACCACCATTCCAGGGGACATGCGTCCATGCTGATGATGGGTTCTGCTTGATAACAGTCCAAAGCAGTGCAGACCAATGCATGTTCACTTTCATCATCTGAGTCAGATGCCACCAGCAGAAGGCTGATTTTCTTTTTCGGTGGTTCGGGTTTTGTAGTTTCCGCATCAGAGTATTGCTCTTTTTAAGACTTCTGAAAGCACCTTGTCCCTCTCAGATTTTGGAAGGCACTTCAGATTCTTAAATCTTGGGTCAAGTGCTGTAGCTATCTTTAGAAATCTCACATTGGTACCTTCTTTTTGTTTTGTCAAATCTGTAGGGAAAGTGTTCTAAAATGAACAACATGTGCTGGGTCATCATCCAAGACTGCTATAACATGAAATATATGGCAAAATGCGGGTAAAACACAGAGCAGGAGACATACAATTCTCCTCTAAGAAGTTCAGTCACAAATTTAATTAACGCATTATTTTTTTAACGAGCGTCATCAGCATGGAGTCATGTCCTCTGGAATGGTGGCCACAGCATGAAGGGGCATACGAATATTTAGCATATCTGGCACGTAAATACCTTGGAATGCCGGCTACAAATGTTCCATGCCAACGCCTGGTCTCACTTTCTGGTGACATTGTAAATAAGAAAACGGCAGCATTATCTCCTGTAAATGTAAACAAACTTGTTTGTCTTAGCAATTGGCTGAACAAGAAGTAGGATTGATTGATCTTGTAGGCTCTAAAGTTTTATGTTGGGGTGTTTTGTTTTGTTTTGAGTGCAGTTATTTAACCAAAAAAAAATCTACATTTGTAAGTTGCACTTTCATGACAAGGAGATTGCACTACAGTACTTGTATGAGGTGAATGGAAAAATACAATTTCTTTTGTTTATCATTTTTACAATGCAAATATTTGTAATCAAAAATAATATACACTTTGATTTTAATTACAACACAGAATACAATACAGGTCTGTCGCATCTTACGTGCATTTAACATGCGCGATTTTGGCTTTGCGCGGTCGGCAAAAACACACACACAAAAAAAGAGAGAAAAAAAGCAATTTATGTACTGTGTCTAGTGTGGGCGATTCCGCCCGCCATTAAAGTCAATGGGATTTTGGCTATACGTGGTTTTCGCGTTACGCGCTGACCGCCAGGGCCGGCGCTTCCATTAGGCGACCTAGGCGGTCGCCTAGGGCGCTGCTATTTTGGGGGCACCTGCGCCCCCGCCGCCCGTACAAATTTGGGGGCGGGACCTTCCGCCGCCGCTGTTGGGGGCGGGATTTCGGGGGCGGGACCTTCTGCCGCCTAGGGCGCCGGCAGAGCTGGCGCCGCTACTGCTGACCGCGGAACGTAACCCCCGCATAAGATGCGACAGACCTGTATATGAAAATGTAGAAAAACATCCAAAATATTTAATACATTTCAATTGGTATTTTATTGTTTAACAGTGCAATTAAAACTGCGACTAATTTTTTTGAGTTAATCGCATGAGTTAACTGTGATTAATCGACAGCCCTAGGTTAAACAGTTAACTTTTTAAATGGTATTTACATCTCTAGTGTTACGTGGGGTCAGCATGGGCTATACCCCAGCCCTCTCAGAACTAGGGTTCATAATAGAGTTTCCTATGTTTCCTCTGAATGCTTGGCTGGATGTTTATTTAATGTTTGCAAAGAGCTCTTAAGTCTTTTGGGATAAAAGGTCCTGTAAACATGCCAAGTGTTATTACAGCTTTACAAAACCCATGGAAATGTATCAGCTCATGCGCAGGCTTTACTCCTCCACCTCTCACTAGAGGATCAATTGTTGCTTTGCTACAAGCCCCATGTGGGACAGTTTTGCATTGTTCCCCTGCCCCGGGGGCAGATCAGGAACCAGATTGTTACTCGGGCCTTGTTTAAATGTGGAAGTTATACCAATATAAACCAAGGGGTGAATTTAAACCAAGATAGTTATTCCAATGGAACTCCCTATGTGGACACACATTCCAGTATAAGAATAGTTGGTTTTTTCCCCCCGTTTACTTTATATTGCTTTGGAAGGGGTTTTAGCTAACTTGAAAACAGCCACATGGGAGTTCATAGAATCATAGAAGATTAGGGTTGGAAGGGACCTCAGGAGGTCATCTAGTCCAACCCCCTGCTCAAAGCAGGACCTAATCCCAACTAAATCATCCCAGCCAGGGCTTTGTCAAGCCTGACCTTAAAAACCTCTAAGGAAGGAGATTCCACCACCTCCCTAGGTAACCCATTCCAGTGCTTCACCACCCTCCTAGTGAAAAAGTTTTTCCTAATATCCAATCTAAACCTCCCCCACTGCAACTTGAGACCATTACTCCTTGTTCTGTCATCTGGTACCACTGAGAACAGTCTAGATCCATCCTCTTTGGAACCCCCTTTCAGGTAGTTGAAAGCAGCTATCAAATCCCCCCTCATTCTTCTCTTCTGCAGACTAAACAATCCCAGTTCCCTCAGCCTCTCCTCATAACTCATGTGCTCCAGCCCCCTAATCATTTTTGTTGCCCTCCGCTGGACTCTTTCCAATTTTTCCACATCCTTCTTGTAGTGTGGGGCCCAAAACTGGACACAGTACTCCAGGTGAGGCCTCACCAATGTCGAATAGAGGGGAACGATCACGTCCCTCGATCTGCTGGCAATGCCCCTACTTATACAGCCCAAAATGCCGTTAGCCTTCTTGGCAACAAGGGCACACTGTTGACTCATATCCAGCTTCTCGTCCACCGTAACCCCTAGGTCCTTTTCTGCAGAACTGCTGCCTAGCCACTCGGTCCCTAGTCTGTAACAGTGCATGGGATTCTTCCGTCCTAAGTGCAGGACTCTGCACTTGTCCTTGTTGAACCTCATCAGGTTTCTTTTGGCCCAATCCTCTAATTTGTCTAGGTCCCTCTGTATCCTATCCCTACCCTCCAGCGTATCTACCACTCCTCCCAGTTTAGTGTCATCTGCAAATTTGCTGAGAGNGCCACCCCGCCGTGCCACCCAGCCGCAGCAGCCCCAGCCGCGCCACCCAGCCGCAGCAGCCCCAGCCGCACCACCCAGCCGCAGCAGCCCCAGCCGTNCTGGACTCTTTCCAATTTTTCCACATCCTTCTTGTACTGTGGGGCCCAAAACTGGACACAGTACTCCAGGTGAGGCCTCACCAATGTCGAATAGAGGGGAAATTATACCCATCTAACTATTGGTTTAACTATAGCAGTATAATTATACTGGTTTAACTGGTAGAACTGTTTAGGCCAGTCTCAAAGTCACAATTTGCCTCCTAGGTTTCCCCTGCTCTGGGGCAGACATACCCTGTAACAGCCATAAACCTAGTGCAGCATGTACACATGGAGACCTCCAGGGATGGAATCAAGGCTCCACCTACTCCCAGCCCAGATGTGTGGGAGGATGCAGTGGCCCTGTGGATGCTGCTGTCCTTCAGTGCTGCTATCCACAGCGTGCTGGTGCAGAAAAGTATAGGGCGTTTCACATTCTCTTACTCTCCTGCACAGGTGCGTGGGACATTCAGGCTCTATGATGGCTGGTGGGGCAATCACAAAGCAAATCTTGTCA
This sequence comes from Platysternon megacephalum, assembly GCA_003942145.1. NCBI lineage: Eukaryota > Metazoa > Chordata > Testudines > Platysternidae > Platysternon > Platysternon megacephalum. Next base: position 482,735 of record QXTE01000275.1, read on the forward strand.
TGAGAGATGCTACTTGGTCACGCCTAGTAATATTTTGCAAGTCTGTATTCATCGTCGCTGTCATTGTTACATTTTAAGATTTACACAGCATCTCTGGCTTTCCTAGCACACACCTACAAGACGATGGAGCCGGAGACTGAGCGCACCATGGAGTTTTACAGCGAGACGCGAGTAGATGGCCTTCAGAAACGGGTTGAAAATGCCAAAGAGATGACGGAATACTTTGAAGGGCGGTCAGATTTCCTGCACTACCGGCACACGATGTTTGGCAAAAGAACAAAAAGAGCACAGAAGCTCCTCGTTAATACTGAATTGAACGCCCGGCCCATAGTGGTACAAGAAGAGGGAAATATTGGGCATTACCGATATTAGAGCTGTGCAGAACGTACCAATTTCAGTTTTGTGTGAAGATTCAGATTCATTTTCACTTGGCATAGCCAAGGCAAAACTCCAAACGAGAGACGGGAGCCTTGCATATGGGCTAGTCTGACCCAGAAACCCCACCATGTGACCAATTGTCATGAGCAACTCCAATTGGCCAATTCCATTGAGCAACCAAAATGAAACGAAGTCTTCGAAAATTTGTGCCAGACAAAAGATTTAGCTATGAATTTGGACAAAAAATGTTCACAAGGACCCCAAAAATACTCCACTGGTCTTGTTTCCATGTTCAAGCCCCACACTAGCCAGGTTTGGGGTGTCATTAGCTCTGCATAATGACACCAGCACTCTGATTTGCACCGTGTCATTAGCAGGGAGTCATATAAGCCCTAATTCAGGAAAGCATCCCAATCCATTGAAGGATATTAAGCATGTACTTAAAGTTAAGCATGTGCTTCAGTGCTTTCTTGAAGTAGAGCCATAATAATGTGCCATCACTGGTAATTAGTACTGATGGTCAATGTTGGGATATTGAAAGTCTTTTTCCGGAGTGTCTGGCTGGAGAGTCTTGCCCGCATGCTCGGGGTTCAGCTGATCGCCATATTTGGGGTCGGGAAGGAATTTTCCTCCAGGGTAGATTGGCAGAGGCCCTGGAGGTTTTTCGCTTTCCTCCGCAGCATGGGGCAGGGGGTCGCTTGCTGGAGGATTATCTGCTACTTGAAGTCTTTAAATAAAGATTTGGGGACTTCAACAGCTGAGTCAAGGGTGAGAATTATTTGAGGAGTGGGTGGGTCAGCTTTTGTGGCCTGCATCATGCGGGAGGTCAGACTAGATGATCATAATGGTCCCTTCTGATCTTAAGTTCTATGATTCTATGATAATGACCCTCTCTAAAATAGTTGGTACTGCTTATCACAATAAGACCTCGAAACCAGCCCTTGCTGTTAGGTCCATGGTCCTACCTTGTTTCCCTTGTGCAGAGAGCTTGTAAGATGGAGATGCATGAGATCCGTACCTGGGGTGTCCCCTCCAGTGCACCCTCTCCCCCACTTGGCATTCCATGACCTAGTCCTTCCATCCTCTGCTGAAGTCAGCTCTTTCAGTTGGGGTGAACCCTGTGCTCCCCATACTGAGCCTCCATCTCCCTGACGGTCCTCAAAATCAAATCTGATAATGGGGGAGGGGGCACACCCACATCTGACCCCCTGAAGCCTGGGTTACACATCCCACCTGTTAATATAGGGCCAGACCATGGCTGGTTCTTGGACAGATGCTCAAAGGGGGAGGTTGCATCCTTTTTCCCCCTGCATGTGGGGAGCTCTGGGAGGCACTGGGTCTCTCCAAGGCATAATGCCTCATGGAGCGGATGGTGCAACTCTAGTCTTGTGCTTGAGGGGTATAATCTGCTCCCATAAGCAGCAACTCTGCTTGTTGCACTGAGCAGTTCTGACTCTGCTCCTTCTCCGTCACACTGCAGTCACAGGTGAGAACAGTAGGACCCTGGTCCTAGCATTGAGTGATGGCATCACAGTCCTAGTCTGAACATAGTTACTTCTTCCAAAATCTTTATCATGTTATAGACCTTGGATTTGGAGTGGGGCCCAATTTTCACCTGGGATCTCTGTCTCCCACCTGTTTCATCCAAATCCCCCCAAACCTTGTCATTTTTCTAGGCCATATGTTTGATTCTGACCGGTTTATATCTCTTTTCCCGATCCTCCCTAGCAAATCAAGGAGCAGTTCCATAGGAACCCAGAAAAGCCAGCTGATGAAGATGTAGCAGAGCGCATCTTTATGATCTTGGAGGAGCGGATTATGCTGACGTATCATTGCAAGGACGATTACATCACTGCCTCAAAGAAGGAGTTCATCAAACGGAAGGATGTGGATAATAAGGGAAACAAGATCATCATGACCTCAGACATGTGCATCAGCTATCGGGTACGGAGAGAGTATGACAATGATTTGGAGTTTTTCAGCTCAAAAGGACACAAAGAGAAGCTGGAGGACTAACTGAGATTTGGGGAGACCCAATTTCTGTAGTTCTGAGGCTCAAAGCTGGCAGTTCATGAAGGGAAAGCTGAAATCTCTCTGCATTTCTCTCTCAGGGGAGCGATTAAAGCAGGGGACAAAAAGTCAGAAATACCCATCTGGGTTCTATCTCCATTTCTGCCATGGACTTGCTGTGCGCTGTTGCCATCTGTCCTAAACTCTCCATCCATTAGTTTGCCCAAGTTTAGGGTTTTTTCTGCAATCTGAATGCTTTTTAAAACTGTTGTAATTTTTTGTCGCGTTGAAAAGAGCAGGCAGACTGTAACTGAGGGGCTGCTGCTGCCCTGTGACCTCAAGTGTGCAGAAAACTGGTTCTAGCCACACAGCAGCAGCAAAGAGGTGAACAATACACTTTCTGGCTCAGTGAAGTGTTAGATTCAAAACCTAGATGGGGCTAAATTAACTGTTAACCATGGGCCAGATTCTCAGATGGTGTAAATCAATATAGCTCTATTGAAGTCAGTGGAACTATGCCAATTTATACCAGCTGAGGATTTGGTCCCACATGTCTGGAAGACTCTGCCATCCAACACTGGTGTTTTTGTCTTTAGGTGGGGTCTTTTGTGAAAAACAAGAAGCTGCTGCATCTGTACGAAATGATGCTGAAGCTAACGGAAGCAGAAAAGCAGTTGAGGCATCAAGTCTGGGAGTCTGAAACAGAGGTGATGGGGGAAATCTCCTTGCTAATGTCAAAGTATGATAGGAGTCTGGAGCCAGGTTCAACTAACCATCTCTTAATGTCATGCCATATGTTCTACAGTGTTCTATATGTTCAAATATTATCCAGTAACTAAACAGTGATCAAAGTTCTAATGCTCGTCTCCACCCCGGAATATACCAATCATGACTTGCCTTTGTTCTGTGGAGATCATTCTTTGGAACGTTTATGAAGAGTCATCCTCAGTTCCTGTTCCACATTCTAGGGGAAGGGGATAATCTAAGAGCAAAGATCTGCAACAGAAAGGGTACGTATTGGGATATCTAGCAGCGCATCTGCCATTTGCCTGCTGAGCAGGGAAGAAGAGGAAGCCCAAGAAGTTGTATTGATTAAAATCTAGTTGCTAGCTAAGCACTTCTAAGGTACCAATGGCCATAGTATCTAGGTGCCTACCACTGTGTTATCTATAGGGAAGAATTCCTTTAAAATAGATGGATTGCAATGAGTCACACATTGCAGCCGCATATAGCAAAACCCATTCCCATGGCACTGATTGGAGAGGATTGACTGAGCACAGCCATTCCAGCATGTGAAGAGAAGGCCACTGGATCTGAAGGTGAGAAAGCTGCTTTGATGAAAGCCCTATAGCAGTTGGTTAGGGAATGAAGAGGATTGTGGAGCCAGTCTGGTGGCAAAGTAGAGGGCCACCAAAATACTAGGGTAAGGTCCTTGGATTATGGGTCTATAATTCCATCAATGGGTTTTGGACACCCATCTTTCACTTCCACGGTTCATAATGTCACCAGAATGCCTCAATGAAACTATAACCCCATTGTTCACATTTTACACATTGTTTATTCTATATATAACACAAACAGATTTTTTCTTAGGATTGCAGTGGTATTACCATATTTTGTAGAACAAGAGGAAATAGGAGAGGAGGAAACAGTGAGGAAGAACAGGAGAGGCAGTAAGTCTAGTGGTTAGACTGGGACTCAAGAAATCTGGGTTCTAATACCAGCTCTTCCAATGACGTGCTGTGTATTCTTGAACAAGTCATTTAAGACCCTAGTGCCTCAGTTTCCCTATCTTTAAAATATGAGGCTTCTTTAATTAAATATTTGTAAAGGGGCTTAAGACCCTTGGATAATAGGTGCTGTGAAAATGCAAGGTATTAACAGTAATTATTAAGATGAAATGGATTGTAGAAGTACATATTGCAGAACAGTGAAGGGCATAAAGTGGTTTCCAGCAAATGACTTTTTAGACTCTTTCAGTCTTGACACATCAGCAGGCTAGTGTATGGTTATATTGGTGAGTCCTGTTATACAGTGGGATATAATATGCCAAAGCTAGCATTGCAATTTTTAGAGACAGTGGGGAGTTTAGACTCCAAAAGAGTGAATAGATTTGGTAATTCTATCAAAGAGTCTGTAGAAAATCGTAGACAACATAAAGTTCTTGTTATTAGATATTCTTTTGGTCACACTGATATATCCTCAGCATATGAATACATACATGCTGCTCCCTAGCTAATATGTATACAAGCTCATACTACAGTCCTTGCACACAGAGCCTTGCATATGTTCTTTTAAGCAGACCAACCAAGTGGAGGGCTTCATACTTTGAGGAAATGTCAGGGGGTCTTTCATTTTCTGATTTCACTGAAGGTGCTAGAAATTCTCAAGATCCGGGAGGAAGAAGCAGCAGCCAGCAAACTGACAGTTTCCATGTACGATACAGAGAGGAATGAAAAGAGCAAACAACAGCGAGAGACAATGGTAGGCAGCGGTGTCTAATAACAAACTAACACAATTTTTCATCCCACCTTCTATCTCTTGTACTAAAGGCAGGTTTTTAAGAACCATGGGATAAGCCTACTCTGTTTGAGTGGATCAGCAAGATCCAGTTCAAGTTTTTTTAGCAGGGTTGGATTCAGAGTTCATTACCAGTGGACAAAGAAATCCAGCTCAAATTCTTCCCTTCTCAGGGACTATCTCCAGAGCCCATTCTAGTACCATTAAAACTCCCTGGGTGAGATCCTTGGCTGGTGTAAATCGGCATACCTCCATTGACTTCCATGGAGCTACAACAATTTATATTAGTTGAAGGTCTGGCTCCTTGTGCCTACGACTTTCTGGAAGAACCATGTCCAAAAAAATTACAACTTTATTTTGTTTAATAAAATAATTAATAATGATGAAACTAATTGTAGTTGGAGCTGGGTGAGGAGTTTGATAATTGTATCCAAATCTGCTCCATAGCCAGGGTTCATTTTGTTGGGAAAATATCAACTTCTTCCCTGAGTACCAGGTTTTGAATAGATGGTTCCACCGTTCTTAGTCCTGTTTATAACAACAATATTGATTTTGGCCCAGGATATCTCTTGAGGAATTAATACCCATATGAGTTTTCTGGACAAATGTAAAGATATTCCAGTCTAGCTATCTGAGGTTGTTACATGGCTTGTTTACAAATTCCAGTTCTCTACAAGATGTTTCTTTGGTATGGATTTTGTATTGGCCCCAATGTAATAATAAATTCCAAGAACAATACTGTAGGTGCTCTCCTGAGGTACACCTCTACCCCAATATAACGCTGTCCTCGGGAGCCAAAAAATCTTACCGCATTATAGGTGAAACCGTGTTATATCGAACTTGCTTTGATCCGCCGGAGTGCGCAGTCCCGCCCCCCTGGAGCGCTGCTTTACCGTGTTATATCCGAATTCGTGTTATATCGGGTCGCGTTATATTGGGGTAGAGGTGTACTAGATTTTAAGTGTCAAGCACCTATGGACTGAACAGAAAATTGAGACAAGCAGTCCAGAAGCAAACATTTGTCAGCCAGTTCAACCAGGTGAACATTACCCAGAAAGGTTTCAAATGCAACACATCCCTCCACTCTGAACCACTTCAAACCCAGAATGACAGTGTACCTTGTGGGCCCTTCCCACGCCAGAGGAGATGACATTTCATGTATTGGACAAGCTCTGTATTCTAGGGGAATGGGGAGAGTTGTTGAAAAGCACAGCCAAAAACTAGGTAACAGAATAATAATCAGATTGGGGCTTTATGTGGGAAATGGTTGGTACAAGAAACAGCCAGTGAAAAGCAAGCAGCTCTGGTCAGATCTTGGTGAGTTATGTCCCTGGCAGGGGGGCACAGCTAGTCTGCCCTTGGCTATGGTAGTGCCCTATACAGGGATGTGTGGGGCACTAGTTCTTCTCACCCTTACCCTCCAGGAGCGTCTGATGCAAGAAGAGAGACAGCGACAAGTGGAGCAGGACCTAGATTACCTGGCACCCTTCCTGATTCAAATGGGCAGCACAGAGAAGATGTCCAAGTGGCAAGCCCTACGCCTCAAGGAAGATTGCCTGAATGATTTCAAGCACCGTCTCATTGACAAGGCCAACCTCATCCAAGCTCGCTTTGAGAAGGTATCCACGCACTTTCTCTTTGTCCACTCCTTTGACTTGGTCTCCTTTGCTTTGGGAGTGGGCAACATGTGGGGTTCTCTCTTCATTTTACAGCAAGTGAAAAAGCAACACTCCTCCAACATCTCTGTCTAGGAGGCAGTATATATGCCATCATGTTTCTCTGTCTTTACCCAAGGAGAACAAAGGGCAGAATAGCCCTAGGACTAATTTCAGTAGATTTGTTCCAGCTTATATCAGAGCAGAATTTGACACCCAATGTCTCTTATCTCCAAGGAGGCAGCGCTTCTACGTTTCTCTCTCCTTCCCTTGCTTTCCATATTTTGCTTACTTGTTCTATGTGTCCTCATCTCATTCATTGCTTCTCACTTATTACATTTCTTCTTCTACGTTCTTTTTTCCTTCCTTTGGTTCCTTTAATCTTGATACGCTACTTCTGTATCTCTCTCTCACTCTCCCTAATACCCTGATTTGTTCCTTCTTCTCATCAGGAAACACAGGAGTTGCAGAAGAAACAACAGTGGTACCAGCAAAACCAGCTCTCTATGACCTTGGAGGATGAGGATGCCTACCTAACCTACTGCTCTGATGCCATGTTCTGTATCCGCATTCTGGAGATACGACTTAACAGGTAATAATAACAAGTATTTAATGAATGTGTGGCAGTCTGACAGGAGTGATTTAAGGGAGATCTACAGATGGAGATTCACTGGGGCTTTGCATTTCAATTGTTTGATAATTTCATCATCTGAAAATATTCCATTTAATAGCATCATCATCTAATACAATCCAGCTTCTTCCTCTGATTTCCTCCTTATTTCAGACACAAAGAGATGGCGCCACAGAAATACATAGAACTGGAAGAGAAATTGTGCAAGGATCCTCGCCTGGCTGAGTATCTCAAATTTAATGTCTGATATAGTCCCTGTTCCCTCACAACAGTCACTGGGAATCAGTGCAGGAACCTGCACAGAGTTGGCTGAGCTAACAGTATGAGCTGCTGGAGAGAAATGTGGCATCTTTTTCCTACTTGTGTTCAATGAACCATTTGTGGTCTGACTGATCAAATTTCCCTCAGGGCCTCTCTCCAGCTTTCCCAGGAGCTGCTGGGATCTCCACTGTAGAAGATATAATAGCAGAAGTACCTTCTTTTTAATATTTCATTTCCACACATTTCATTTATCCCTTTTTTCATTAAATGTTTTCCTAGTGAGGCTTTTGTCCTGTGTTAATTATTTCATACTTGTATATCTGCCTTCTTCTTGTTACCTTGCTGTTTTAAGGCCCACCTACACTACAATTACAATTGAGTCAAAGAGCTTGGTTAGAATACAGTTGTCTTCTAGCCAGTTACATCATGGTTGAGTTCTGGAGTCTAAATGAGCCCTCAGCTTTAGCCTCTTACTTTGTAAGTTGCTATGGTCAAAGTTACATGTTGGACATGTTAGAGTTTTCTCCTATATCATGTCACTTGCTTCACACGATTGCAGATATCTAGAGATACATTAAGCTTGTCTCTCTCACCAACAGAAGTTGGTCCTATAAAGGATATTACCACAGGCACCTGGTCTCTCTGATTTTGAGAGACTGCATTATTTAAAGAATTGATTCTTCTGAAATCCAGTAATTTCTGGATGTGCAGGAACTACTGTTCTGGCTATATAATTGAGACTACCAGTGAAATCTTTTAACTATATACTTGCTGGTTTTCCATAAATATAAGAATTCAGTGATTATCATTAGAATTACTCATTAATTCCAAAAGGCAGTAAGGAGTAGAACAGCTGTTATTTGATAGAATTTGCCAGAAATCCAGTAGTCACAAATTTTTTTAAAGAAAAATATCAACCATTTTCTCTACTGTCACTACAAAACATCTTTTTTAGAAAAATATAATTAGAGAGTTAAAGGAGTCTTTATTTTTCTCTCCCAGTCTCCCCAGTTACAGCTCACAAATGTTGGTAGATACAAGGAAATGTCAGGAGTAAACCAAAGAGTGCATTTCTAATCAAGGGAACTTTAGGTAATAAAGTGCTTTGGGAAACACAGTGCTTTGAAATCCATAGATGGAAGACACTATATAAATGCCAAGTATTATTCTTGTATGCAGTGTTGTTGTAGCCATGTTGGTCCCAGGATACTAGAGAGGCAAGGTGGGTGAGGTAGTATCTTTTATTGGATCAACATCTTGTGGTGAGGGAAACAAGCTTTTGAACTTACACAGAGCTCTTCTTCAGCTCTCTTTCACCAACAGAAGTTGGTCCAATAAAAGATATTACCTCATCCACCTTGTCTCTCAAGTATTATTATTTTGCAAGGTACTGAAGAGAAGAGAAAGTCACTTAATATTTATATTAGAGAGGCAAGGTGGGTGAGCTAACATCTTTTATTGGACCATCTTCTGGTGGTGGGAAAGGCAAGCTTTTGAGAGCTCTTCTTCATCCAAAGTGTGTTAGGCATTTTACAGACAAGTATGAAGACAATCCTAACTCACAATCCTCAAAAGATTCCTTGTAATTATCACCTCTAACTAGGCTGTCACAAGTCCAATCAAGCACTCCCTCTTGGCCACTCTTCAGACTGCTGTGAGGGGATCCAGCTGCCGGATCCCATGTGTTTTAAGCCTCCATAGTTTGAACAGTGTTCAGACACTGGCTGTATTGTATGGCCTCTGAGCACTGTTGAGGTGCACATCTTCTATCTGGTACCCCGTCCAGAGATCTGTGATCATGTGGCTCACTGTCCTGTCCCTGGAACCAGTGCTGACACCTCAGACTTTCCCTTGTAGCTTAAACACAAGAACTCCAGGCAAGGTGCGAGCCTTCTGGGTTACCTCTTCAAGGGACGTAGTAGATGTAATGCATGAAACGCACAGACACTTTGCACAGGATCTAACACTCTATTGCTTTTTCTTTAATAAAATGAGAAATACATAGGTCCATACAAAAATACCGTAATGACCCCTACACACATTTCCCTGTCTCAGTTTCATCACCATACTTGAGCATTCTTTGGGCTGAGGTGAGAGTTGTCTGGGGCCATCCAAGATCTTTCTGTTTCAACATATGACTTGGGTTCTGAAATAAGGAGCCTCCTCTTGCCCCAGCTCATTTACTCTGATCTTGGCTTGTCCATCCATTTCCTTCCTCCTGCCCAGAACTTCCTGTTTGCCTCTCTGAGCCTCACCGTGAGTCCTTTTATAACCTCCTGCTTTGTCACCTCTGTCTTTTTGTTCTGTTTGGTGAATTTCCAGTCTCTTCACTCCCCACTGCATTCAGACAAGAAGAGTACATATCTTCTCCCAGCGCCAGCAAACCCACTGTCCCAAGGAACTAAGTCAACCTTAATAGGTGGTCACAGAAACCTAATGACCCACTATTGAACCTGGTTTGGGAGGTACATGCTGAAAGGCTTGTAAGCAATAGTGGATACACACAGACAAAGTGGCATTCATGATACAGCAATTTTGAAAGTAACAACTTTATAATAACTTAATGGGAATTCTTGTTGCACATAGTTCACCAAATCACACAGGTATACACTGATTACAATCTGGGGAAGTCAAGAAACACATTTCGCTGTGAAATATTAGAAGGGGAGAAGGGATTTACTCCGTACTCTGAAGCACCCAGCTTTGGCCAGAGAACAGATGGCCCATCTGTTACAGGGCTGCTGCCCATCACAAATATTGTAGCATTATTAGGGGGTTGTTAGCAGATCCACTGGGACAGGACATGTCATTGAAATGTGGCCATTTTCTCTTGCTACGGAATATTTCCTCAAGATGTAACCATAATTTTATTCTTGATATCATGGATTCATAGATTTTAAGGCCAGAAGATCATCCAGTCTGACTGCCTGAATATAACAAGCCATTAAATTTCACCCAGTTGCCCCTGTACTGAGCCCAATAACTTGTGTCTGGGTAACACATATCTTCCAGAAAGGCACCCAGTCTGGCTGTGAAGACACGAAGAGATAGAGAATCCGCGACCTCCGTCGGTTTGTTCCAGAGGTTGTATCACCCTCGCCGTAACACTTTGTGCCTAATTTCTTATTTCCATGGGTCTGGCTTCAGCTTCCAGCCCCTGGTTCTCGCCACGTTCTCCCGTGTGACACCACTCCGCCCGTCGCACCGCCACACCAGTTCTGGCACGGCCACATGCTCTCGTGACCTTGCGGTGCCCCTCCTCTTGATGTCATCGTGTCCCCCTCCGAGGACGCTGTCCCCACCTCCTCCCCAATAGCCTCATGCCCAGGGGCAGACTCCAAATCACTGCAGGGCGCCGTTACCCCAGCCCCCCGGGGGGGGGGGGGGCGGTAATGACCGGGCAAGAGGGATACTAGGGCTCAGGGCCCTCCCCTCAGAACAGCCAGGATAAGCCAAGTCCAACCTGCCTGCCCTCAGCCAATATGGCGGCGAGACGGCTACACCTGGGTCTCTCTCTCTCTCCCTCTCTATTGGTTACCTAGTAGCGGCTCAGCCAGCAAGACGCGCTGTGAGTGGCCAGGAATTCCGCGGTTGCTAAGGCGACCAACCGACCTGTCATTGGTAGAGCTCATCCTTATGGGCGGGATTTGACCCACTTCGTGTTTGGTGATTGGTCAGTGTGACCGGCGAGGCGGTGGCTAGACGGCAGAAGAACGGCGGGGATAATGGGCTGCTCTGATTGGCGAGACTGCCGCGGAGCGGGTGGGCCCGGATGCAGGCGGCGCGTGCGATTCGGCGAAGGGAGCGTGGGGGCGGGGCCCGGCCCGAGGTTTGTTGTGAGGGTGAGGGCCCGGTTGTCAGGCAGGGGCCAATCAGGGTGGGGGATGGGAGCAGGTGNGGGGGGGGGGGGAAGCGAACCCTCGTTCTCCCCTCCCCCGGGCGGGGGCCCAGTGTGCGTGGGACCCTCCGTCACCCCTCCCCCCGGGGGCCGGACCGGGGATGGGGGGGGGCGTTCGTTCGCCCCTGGGTGGGAGGGAGCGAGCGAGGGATGTATTCAGGGGCTGGCTCCTGCACTCAGAAGAACGAGGGGGCGGGAGCTTGGCTATGGGACCCCCAGGCCCCGCAAGGGGATCCGTGCGGAGCTAGTGGGGGAAGCTGTCAATGTGGCGCCTCCCCCAGTGAGGGGTTTGGGGGCGCGGAGTGGCTGTCCCCGGGAGGAGGGAGATTGTTAGCACGCCGCCCTCCCTGGCACACTTGGCTGAGGGGAGTCGTACAAACCTGCTCTCCTGTGAGCCCCACCAGAGAGGAGGGGGCAGGTGGTAGATACTAGGGCGAGGATGCTGCTCTGCCGCAAGCATCGTATGTTAGCAATGGCAAGGGAAAGCTGCCACCTTCGTTCTGTTTCTGTACCGGGCTTGAGTACCCTTTAAACTCAAGGGTTTAAAACTCACTTGCTTAACAGCACTGGCTTCCTAATAAAGGTGGAGTAGAACTTGACTCAGTATGTTTGGGGAAACTTTTGGGTGACCTATTAAGATAAGTGGTTGCCTAGTAAGCCTCTTCCTTTGTGCTAGTTACACTGATCTGTAAACATCTTCAGGACCTAGCCATTGAACTATTCTAATTATTTTAATAGTAATAATTAGTGTATGAATAACCCTGATTAGGCCTGTGATAATCTTATTGAATTGAGCCTTGTTTTGCTTTTGCTTTTGAAAGCTGGGAGATGGGAAGTGGTCATATAGGCAACCATTCCATACTCTTTAGCCTACACTAGAACAGGCTTTGATGACCTTCCTCACTAATAATAATAAATTAATTAATTACATATTTATTATTTGTATTGCCATAGCAGTACCAGGACTCCATTGTGCTAGGTGCTGTGACAAGTAGAACAAATAGATGAATTAAAAAAATGTATTACGATGATGTTTAAAACAAGTGAACGGTACAGAGTTTAAGCGTAGGAGTTTCTGGTTATCAGGGAATAATGTACAGATTATCAAGGGGTGCGAAGTTTGGTTTAAGATCAGATGGCGTAAGGATTACATAATCTGCAATAACCTTTTACCCCCAATCGGGGATAACAGGTCAAAGTACAGACATTGAGATATGAGGGCATGTTGTTCATATAATGGTTATGTTCAGGTGTGGCGTATAATGAGTGGATACGATGATGAGGATGGATTGACCCTCATCTGGTGAGATTAAACGTTCAGTGACTTTATGGTTCCAGTTCATATGGTCCAATGGAAAAAGTCTCTCAGTCCCTTTCTCGTAGTCGATGCACGATGTCGCTCTGGCTCAGGCCTCCTGGTACTGTCGGTGGCTGGCGATGTGTTTGGTGTAGATGTCCCTGGACCATCGGATGGTGTCTGAGATCATGAGGCGCCGCATGATCCGTGCATAGCGTCGACCGATCCCGCAGGTCCGCAGCACATGCTTGTTGCAGGGGTCCCAGGCGCTCAGGGGTCCGACGATCAGGGCATCCATCTGCACCTTCGCTCTCAGGGTGTCAGCCAGGGGAGTGTACTTTTCCAGCTTACGAGCCCGGGCTTCGTGAAAGGCCGGGGTCTTGTTCTATGCACTGAACTATGCACCTGCTGTACTGACTTAGCGGAATCACAAGACAATGCCATAAACATTAAGATTCTTTTTTTTTTCTCCAGGCAAACATCGCAGTGATATGGAGCAAGACTAAGTCATAACTCAAGATCTAGCCTGTTGATTGGAGGAAACTGACCACTGTTCTGGATACAACAGAATAAGCATTTTGAAAGGAATTTCATTAGCCTGAATGTGTCTGAACAGATCAAACAGCAGAAACTGAGGCCTGGGGGGTTGAGCCCCACACAATTCAGCAAAGTGAACCTTTGTTGGAAGGAAAGGGGGCACTTTTTCAGTGGCCATCAGAAAAGAACTTAATAAGGAAATGGCAGCTTCTGTTGCCACCAAGACATCTTGGAAGCTGCGTGAGTATCTTTCATAGTGTTCTCTTGTCCTTCATTAGATGTCTCTGTTTGAAAATGGGGAAAGAGGGAGAGAGAGGCCTCTTGTTCTATCTTGTGGTATGAATTAAATTTCCCCAAGGAACTGCCCCCTCCCTTTCTAATGTGACAAAAGAGCACATTTTAAAAATTCAGTGGTCTGTTTGTGGATGGAGGGGGGGAGAGAGAATTGTGGAAGGGCATAGGGCATTCTCTGAACATCAGCCAGAGTGACTTAAAGACATAGCTAGAGATCGATCTAGGGGATACATTCCTTTGGGATTTGCGACGATGATGATAGGGCGTCCTCCTTTCTGTCTTCAATTCCTGTTGTTTGAGGGGGTTTGGGTCATTACATCTCTCTCTTTCTCTAAATTTCAGGGCTGTAACAACCTGCTAATTCTCTAATATAATATAAGAACAGCTGGTGAACAGGTTGGAACTCTTATAAAGCCAAGCCTCCCTTGGAATGTTCCACTTGTTTAATGTCAGTATTCTTTTTGGATTGCTCTCTGTTGCTGCCTCTACCATTGCTATAGGTACAGTAGGTTCTGGGGTCACTGCAGGAAGGGTGGTGAGATCATTACAATCCCTGTATGTCCTCTTCTCTTGATTATGTCTCTGGCTTCAGCATAAAAGATTCATGAGAGGTAGTAAACTTCTATTTTTAATTGATCTTTTCTCCAAAGAAAAAGAGTGGCAAAGCAGTTCCTAAATGTCAAAAAGAGAAACACAGAAAAATGCTTCTCTTGCAGATGTGGCAAATTTTTTGTGAGGTTTCAGAGGATCAATAGAACAAGTAGGAAGTAGTTGATTATCCACAAATGTGCATTCCAGGCTGACTATTTGAGGCCCAGAACTGGATTAGTGAGAATGTTGCCCGTCTGGGTTGCTGTATGTTTAATAGAACTGTATTAATAGAGTTAACTGGTATATACGATCAAAGGCTGTACAGTAACTCCTCACTTAACGTTGTAATTCTGTTCCTGAAAAATGCGACTTTAAGCGAAATGATGTTAAGCGAATCCAATTTCCCCGTAAGAATTAATGTGATTGTGAAGCTTGGTTGAGGTGGAGGAGTCAGAGGGTGGGATATTTCCCTTACTGCTAAATGATGAACTAGCAATTGGCTGAGCCCTCAAGGGTTAACTCTCTCACTCTACAAGGCAGCAGGAATGGAGGGAGATATGTGCATTTCCCCTTTAAGTACACTGCCTTGTTAATTCGATCAGCTTGCTGAGAGCCCAGCTGCTGCAAGCTCCCTCTGTCCTGAGCCCTGGTGTGTCCCCCCCTGCTCTATGGAAGATGGGGTAAGCAGGGTTCAGGAGCAGGGGGACACCCTGACATTAGCCCCCCTCTTCCTTCCCTCCTCCCCCCCCGCCCCGCACAGCAAGCAGGAGTCTCGGGGAGCAGCTCCAAGGCAGAGGGCAGGAGCAGCACATGGCAGTGGGGGGAGGGACAGCTGCAATTGCTAGCCTGCTGGGCAGCTGCTGCACAGGGAACTTAGGGGAGCAGGGAGCTGATGGGGGGCTGCCGATCCACCCTGGTTCCAAGCCCCCACCAGCTAGCTGCAACGGGCTGCTCTTCCCGCAAGCAGTGGACAAAGCAGGCGGCTGCCAAAAGACATTAGAAGGGAGTATTGCGCAACTTTAAACCAGCATGTTCCCTAATTGATCAGCAACGTAACAACGAAACAATGTTAACTGGGACGACTTTAAGTGAGGAGTTACTGTATAGCACCTTCCCTTACTGTATACCTGGCATCAGTTGGTGCTTCTATTCATATTTTCACAAGCAGAAAAATATTTTTCTTACTTCCCNTTCCCCCCCCCCCCCCCCCCCCCCTGAAGTTCACAGATTACTGGAAAAGACAGCACTTGGTCAGTTTCAAATCTCCATCTCATTTCATTTGGCAACTGTGCCTGTGCTGTTGATCTTTAATATCACTATGTCCTACTTCATTTTAGCTCCACCTTCAGAGTAGTAATCATTCAAGTGCTAGGAAAAAGGTGTAGCCAGGTTAATTAGGGGCTTAAAGGTTGCTGAGCCAATGTGTAGTAGCTAATGAGAGAGCATTTTATGAAAGGGTTTGTGGGCTTAGGGAAATCAGCACTTCAGAGAGTGAGGGTTCTGCTACCAGTTTTTTAATGTTGGCATAAAATTATAATCTGGCATTTATAGTCAGGGGGTTGAATGCTTCAGCAATGACTCTTAAAAATTGTAATAAATTATTAATAAAAGATAAAGGGAGGCGTTGCGAATATTCACATTTCACAACAACATTCAGCACTTACACCATCCAATCTTAAATAGTCACTATTGGTCCCTTAATACCAAAGGAGAATTTATATAACTAGTATTGTATGTGACTTTGAATTTCATGTGTTGACACATGCTCTGGTTTAGTATTGTCATGTAGAATATTGGTCTTTCATTAAACTGCAAGTACATCCTCAGCAAATGTCCCTTTCTCATTTAATTAATAACCTAATTACAATTGTAACATGAAAGACGTTTCTCTAGCTAATGTGAAAGTTGTGTGGTTTCGCTTTCTGTAAAGTGCTTTGAGATCCTCAGATCAAAGAGTATGTAATTATTCCTGCCCTCTGAAGTCTTGGAATATTAGTGTCACTTATTATAAATGAGCCGCTTCACACCCAATTATCAAAACGAAGGCTGGATTGGTTATTAGCTAGCATTTTTACAAATGTTTCGTAACCATTTCATATACAAATCTAGTGGTCTTTAAAAGACAAGAACTTTTTAGCTGTGATACCGGTATTAAGGAATTGGTAAATGCATTTGGCAAAAACCTAACAATTTGGGTGCATTTTAAAGTGCCCCTTAATGTAAAACAAATGCAAATCTGGCTGTTTATAGTGGGACTTCTCCAGAGTCCACCGGGGTATTGGGGCTATCTTCTCCCCCAGCCTTTATGAAAAGCTACTTTTTAAAAAAACCACCTTTTTAATTCTACTTCCTTATTCAACCCCTCTAAAGCATATTTGTGTCCATCCCTCCAATAGGGACATCTTTTGTCATTGCCCCCAAACTAACTGTATTGCTCTGCTTCACCTACATTACATGCTGAGAATATAGGCAAAGTCTCTGCCAAAACTCAAGTAGAAGGGAGCTCCACCCTTCCCAGGTGCTGAGTCTTATTTTCTCTGCAAGGTAGCACATTGTGCTACTGCAAACCTGCCAGTTTGGCTCAGATAGGACAGTCTTAACTTTTGCTACTGTCCAGAACAACCTTTCTCTAAATGATCGGCAGCTGCTTTGTACCATGCCAACTTCTGAGACCGTTCATCTTGCCAGGAGAGTTCACACAGGTACAGATGATAAATTAGCTTCCGTAAGGAGTGTGCTGGAACCAAGCAAATTCTCCTTTTCAAAGCTACTGAGTCACTATTAGTAAGATAAGATAGTCACTGTGAACCGCATTGAGACTAGAGTGGGATGGTGAAGGTTGATTGGCACATGTCACCAAGCATAGCAGATAGGGCCAAGAGGGGCTGCTGCAAACAAGATAAGTAAGTAGTGTGGCTTCTTATCTGAACTCTAGGTTACTGCAATTTGCCCAGTGAAAACTGGGAAGTCTTTCTGTAGAGTGAGGATTACTGGTCTTTCAGGAGAGGAATTGTGTATAGTAAAAATACTTGTTGTGACTGTTCGTTTGCTTTATCTTGTGCAGAAGAGATCACAGCTCACAGCAGCAATGTGTCCTCGCTGGTTCTGGGCAAAAGTTCAGGTCGGCTGCTGGCAACTGGCGGAGAGGACTGTCGGGTCAATATATGGTCGGTTAACAAGCCCAACTGCATCATAGTAAGAGTTGGCTGTTTTTTTATTTGCTTGTGGGTAGGTTGGGGGAGGAGGCAATTGGTCTGCATAGTGAGAGCCAGAGAGAGTCTGGCAATGTCATAAATCCCCCAACTAGGTTTTACCAACCCCTCTCGTCTGCTTTGGAGTGCTACAAAGCTCTATTGGGACACAAACACAGTAAGCGAGCTTTGGTGGGCCACACACAGTTCGAAAATGGCTTTGTCCCTTCAGCTCATGTGACTCTGAACCAGCTATAGCGCTCTTCCCGTACCCTGCTAAGGCCCAACTGTGTGACAGGGACCTCCAAAGATGACAAGGGTCTAAAATAAGTGACATTTTTAAAAAATGGAAATGATTAATTTCTTCAACGTGTAAATTTTTCTATTATCCTAATATCTTGATTTATTAATTCATATTGGGGAGATCACCAGCTGTGTGGGGAGCAGAGATAAAGCTGGTGATATCCATTCAGTGAAGTGGTAGGAGCAGGAGGAGTTCACAGTTGACTGAATATGTGGGGTGGGCAATAAGATGACCTCTTTCTGTGTCCCTATAGTTTTTTCTCATTCGCCCCCAAATTAAACTTGTAATTCTTAATTCTTTCGAGAAGTCCGGTGGCACCTTAAAGACTAACAGATTTCTTTGGGCATAAGCTTTCTTGGGTAAAAAACCCACTTCTTCAGATGCATGGAGTGAAAATTACAGATGCAGGCATTATGCATCTGTAGAAGTGGGTTTTTTACCCACAAAAGCTTATGCCCAAATAAATCTGTTAGTCTTTAAGGTGCCACCGGACTTCTCATTGTTTTTGTGGATACAGACTAACATGGCTACTCCTCTGATACCTAATTCTTTCATCCCTCTCCATGTAGCCGTTTCTTCTTTTTCCTCTACTCACCTTTTCTTCTTTATGCTTGTCCCCTCCTCCTCCAGTCTTCTCTCCAAAATGTTACCTATTTTATCGCTCCTCTCCATCTGTTACTCTTCTGTTCTCCTTCCTCTTGATTTTCCACTTCATCTCCTTTACCCCATCTTCTCTCTTTCCCCCCCTCTCCCCCCAGTCTAGCACTGGCTTGACTCAAAAGGGTTTTAAAAGGTACATTAGCACTGGTTCCTTCCTCGTCTTCCCACTGAAGACAGGCCTGGGCAGGTCCAAGGGGTCTCCCACTGAATGCTTGAAGATCTTCGTGACTTTGGGGGGTGGAGTTTGGAGAGAGCAGCGCTCCTGCCCCTGCACAGTTCTTGGTTTTGTGTCTCGTGTTCAGTGAGAGGGCAGACATCACTTCTCTCTGTAGAGCAGCTGAGTAGTGGCTGTGGGGTTGGGGGAAAAGATCTCACTAGCTCATAGCACATCAGTGCTACTGAGTGCAGGATGACCAGAGTCTTGTTTCCAGTGAAGTAGGAACAAAATCCTAGTAAGTAACTGATGGGAACTGTCTCTCAAAACAAGGGCAATCCAGCATGTCTGACTACCTTTAACATCAGTCCTAGCATTTGCTCAGACAATACATATTGGGCTTGCTGTTATTTGCAGCATGCAACTATTACAGGGTTGCAAACTATTAAAGGCTTAGTCTTATGATAGGTTTGTTTTACAGATTCATATTCAGGGTGGTGAGGTTTGCACCCTGGAATTGGGGCACATCCTAGGCCAGGCTGCACTCCCAGTTGCATCATATCTACGGCTGACCAGCATTTGCCTCTGCATAAAACTGTGTCAGGATATTGTGCTGATTTGGCCATACGCTGGGCAGGGAGCAGCTGTGTGCAGCACGTTCAAATGCACTATAATAAGAGTAAAGCTACCACAATAATATGAAATGATGTTAAGTACATGCCAATTATAAAGGCAGCTAGCATTCATCTGTGCTGCATCCTGCTTTGATGTTTGATTTGGATGTAGGGGAGGTGGGCTAGAGACGCTTGGTGTGATGGGAGAGTTGAGTTGAGAAAGATGGAAAGAGAAAGTTTTCACTTCATTTCAGACACACAACCCAATCACTTGAACTGGCATCTCTCAGGAAATGTGAAGAGGACTAAGTAGATACAAGAAATCTCTACCCCTTATTGGCAGTGCTGTTTCCTCCCCATAGGCTTTTGCAATGTCTCTGGAAGATCTGCATGGTGATGGCAGAGCAGTGTGAAACCAGAGCATTGGTTTCAGTGTAGTCAGCAGGGGCATAGAGAACTGCAGTGCTAGTTTTGGACTGCTGTGATGTTACCATCCAGGCTTCTAAACATTTGCCTGGGTTTTCCAGGGAAGAGAGAGAAGTCAGGACCTAGTACACCTCTACCCTGATATAACGCTGTCCTTGGGAGCCAAAAAATCTTACCGTGTTATAGGTGAAACCGCATTATATCGAACTTGCTTTGATCCACCGGAGTGCGCAGTCCTGCCCCTCCCGGAGCGCTGCTTTACCGCATTATATCCGAATTCGTGTTATATCGGGTCGCGTTAGATCAGGGTAGAGGTGTATTTCTAGTGTTGTTTTAAAAAACAAAACAAAACACGGGTTTTATTTGATGGGGGCAGGGGAATCGTTGTGATTTTACTGCTTGATGGTGTATAAAGATGTCCTCAACAGGAGTTTTGTTTGCTTTGAAGCTCACCTTTAGTACTTGATTGCTAGGACCCCCAGTACCCTTCTGTTTGGGGAGAGGGGAGGCAAGTGACTTACAGCTTTGTGACCCCTGATTTGAGTCCGAGTTCTCTGTTGCACACACAACATTAACAGTTGCAATATTATAGAAAAGCAATCCCAAGCAAAAACGGCAGAAAGATCCAGGTGGGTTTTAACTTGTCACTCCCTGGTGTTACCTTAATAAATGTGAAGGGTGGAGAAAGCTGGATTGAATTATTCAAGGGAGCCGTTCTAAGGACAAATAAAGGAGAGTTTGGAATAATAATCATTGCTTAATGGTACTAAAATACCTATAACAGCACATTATTTATTAATTATTATGCACATATTAATTTGATTATTGGAACAACTCCGTATTTTTGTGTTACGGATTTTAGTTAAAATGCGCGTGTCATAAATGGTTACCTATTGCACAGTGTCTATCCAGTCAAGTTTTAGTAAGCATGTTCAGTTCCTCGAGGATGAAAGGCATTGTATACATGGCAGTAATTGGTGCATGGTGCATCAAGCTAATGCTGCAGTACTATTGTAGCACTGTTGGCGTGGCAGCCATCACTGGCTGATAACATGTACTTCTTTGCTTGTGAGAAGGCTTTCAAATAGTCCTGCTTATGCTATAAGGACAGCTGTGGTTTTGTAACCAGTTTATGACACTCCTCTGACTCATTTACAACAAACCTGGTCTAGTTGTCTATACAGCATATTTTTCACTGCATCTGCATGTGCTGACCTAATTTGTACATCCACACCTACCGCTTGACTACCCGTGTTTGTATCGGCCCGTTCTGAGAAAATCTGGGCAACTATCTCAAAGTGCCTCAGCAAGAGAGACAGTGCTCGGAGGATATGCACACAGCGTGACACCGGCAGTACTTGGCAGGGGCTGGGGGAACCAATGCATCTTAGGATGTTATACCACACTGAGAGCTGACAGGAGGGAGGACAAGCCAAATTGGCTGTGCAGTTAGGAGGTCCTGTCTGTAGCAAAATAGTGTGCCAAAGCAGTTACAGGATAATACCATGTGCCAGCATAGGACTTTTCAGAGTTGCACCTCCAATCTGCTGACTGCTACTGTTGACTTTCCTTGCAGAGTTTGACAGGCCATACAACACCAGTGGAGAGCGTGAGGATCAATACAAATGAAGAGCTCATTGTTGCAGGATCCCAATCAGGGTCCATTCGAGTTTGGGACCTGGAAGCTGCCAAAAGTAGGTTTCCATTCTCCTTTGTATCTTTCATTTAAGTCAGCAGTGGTGCTTCATGTGCGAGAACTGCAGATACAAACTTTTGGGAAATCCC
This sequence comes from Platysternon megacephalum, assembly GCA_003942145.1. Taxonomy (NCBI): domain Eukaryota; kingdom Metazoa; phylum Chordata; order Testudines; family Platysternidae; genus Platysternon; species Platysternon megacephalum. The sequence continues at coordinate 503,941 of QXTE01000275.1, forward strand.
TATGCCACATCTCTCCAGGTCAGTGGGGATGTCCTGACTAGGAAGGTCAAAAACTTGGATAGGCCCTTATCAACAGATAGTGTTTTCTTCAGCTCAAAACCAGTGGTGGTGTTAGAATGCTTTGGAGTGTTCTACTGAAGCTGCATAATGCACATATACATTTGAACAGTTATAAGTGTACACATGGTGTTTGTGTGGATGTACATAGTCTCATGCTGAGCCAGATTTAAGAGACTGGAGGTTTGGGCATTTGGCCTGTGCATTTCTGTCAAGTTCATGTACAAGTCATCGTTGTAGGACACCTGCCAGGAATTTGCAATAGATGAAACATGGTGCATTATTAGAGCATTGATGGTGGAAGTCATGCTCTTGAGTCTAATCAATTGAGGGCACATTTTATAAATAAAAAGTTAAGATAATAGCCAATGAAGTGTCACTTGAACTTCTCAGCCAAGAAATATATTTTTCCTGTTTCCCCTCTTTGTATCTTCTTGTGGCTTGCATTAATGTTTGCTCACTGCATTACAGTGTAAAGCAGGGTCCCTGGAACAGTCCATTTAGTGCTCTTTCTTTGTTTAGCGGAAGTAGACTCAAAAGCATTTCTATGAAGTGATGTACATGTCAGAATTCAGAGGAACTGCACCTGCATTTCTCCGCCCTTGGTGGACCATGGAGCCCACTCTAGGCTCCCAGCTCCTCAGCTGTCATTTCTCTTGGGCAAAGACCCATGTGTTTCTCCCTTCCTGACTGGGGTTTTTCTGGGCTGTACAGTTCCCTGCCTATACTGTGATATGCCCAGCAAACCAGACTGCCTAAGCAGGCCAATGTTACCGCTTTGCTATTTTGCCGAAGGCTATGAACAGCTCTAATTGCTAGCAGTTATAAGTTACCAGCCCTTTCTAGACCAGCACATTTATTCTTAAGATGAAAGCATTAGAGAAAACATATTAAAAACAACAAAAGAACCTACATGCATGCTAATAGGTGCCAGACATCCCCCCCAGCTCCAGCAAGGGCTCTGGGAGGAGTCAGTCCTTCAAACCCACCAAGGGGTGGTTCTGTGTTGACAAACTTAAATAGCCTTAGCTCGAAACTAGCACACCCGTGAATAGATCAGTCTTCCCTTTATACAGCTTGGGCCTTTGATCTTGAGACTCCCGGAACGGATAATCAGCAGACAATGGTCCCCTCCTCAGGGCACCACTTCAAAAGGCTGGGTGTCTGCATAAACAGAGATGGGGAATTTGTATTCGACTCCACAGGCAAACTGTTTGTCCAGAAGTCCATTCTTGTCTGGCACATTGTTTAGTATAGTCCAAGGGTGGCCAAACTGCAGCTCATGAACCACATGCGGCTCTTTTACAGTTGAAGTGTGTCTCACTGAGTCTCCCACGTCCCCCATTCTCCGCCTACCAGAGTGGGAGAGGGAGCTCGGGGCTTCTGCCTTGCGGTGGGGTGGTGGGGCTAGGGGCTTCTGCTAGAGACGACTGGTGCCTGCTGAGGGGGGGGGGGGCAGAATTTAAAGGTTTCTCCCCCTCCCCAACAGCTTGAGTCATGCTCCCCCTTACCCTCAGGATCCCCCTCCCTGCAGCTCCCAGGTGTAAGCTCCTTGTGGCGAGGAAGCGGCAAACAGCTGGGAGCTGCCAGGAGGTGCCGCTGCTTTAGTTCCTCGGGAAGAGGCAGTAGCAAAAGCAGTGGCTCTCCCTGCAGCTCCCTCTCCCCACAGCCACAGCTCCCAGCTTGACAGCTCCAGCAGCTGTTGGGCAGGGAGGGGGCCCGGCAGCACCATGTGACTGAGTGCGGTCAGCAAACCCTGACAAAAATGGAGGAGAGGCACATGACTCCACATGCCCCCCTCCAAACATCACCTGCCGGGGCTCAGGGCTTCAGCTGCCATGGGGGCTGAAGCCCCGAACCCTGACTGGTGCACCCTGGCTCTCGAACTTCTGAAGATTGTCGTATGTGACTCAGAGGGCCAGTAAGTTTGGCCACCCCAGTATAGTCCTCTGAAGTTCATAACACTTCCCAGGGTTCACATTCCATGTCCCCCATAGATAGAGATTACATGCAGTCCCGGCCCACAATAATACGCAAGCCATTTATTTAATATGATGCCCCCAAACATGCTTAAACTTGATTCAGTAAGGTCTCCAAAAGATATTGCAGGAAATTGCCATATCTGTCACAGTACATAGATGAATAAGCTGTGTACAGAATGGCCAGTATACAATATCAGTGTGTGTTTAATAGTAGGAGGCAGCATGGCTGGACTTGTGGATTGTCTGTGGGAAAATTAGCGCTGACTAATGGGGTTTTTCCTCCCTCTCTGTGCTCCTTATCTCTTTCCAGTTCTTCGTACGTTAATGGGCCACAAAGCAAATATCTGCAGCCTTGATTTCCATCCTTTTGGAAGCTTTGTAGCTTCGGGGTCCCTGGACACTAACATCAAGGTAAGGCCAGTCTTTTCTGGAAGTACCACCTTTATCCCCTGTGCCGGAGTGCCATGATTGTTTGGGCAGCAAAAAAGATTGTTGGAGGTTTGTAAAGTATCAGTTGCATGTGTATAAGGAGGTGTGTTCATAGATGCTTGTGAAATTTCCGCTTGTATTCTTATAGCTGAAATTTATCCTAATAATAGGAGTCTGGTTAATCTCTTAGGGTTTATGGTTTATTTCTCAAGCCTCTTGGTGTTAGATGCCAAATTAAATGTGGTGTAAGCAAGTGTGATTACATTGAAATCAGTGGAGGTACACCTGCTTATAGCAGGTCTGCATTTGGCCCTAAGCATTTAGCTTTCATGGTAGGAAATGTCTTGCCAGCAGTCTCTCTCACTGAACACTTAAAGTTGCAACTTGACTCTATGCCATTCCTACCTGGGCAGGGGGAGGGAGGGGTAAAGAAATATACCTTGCATGGGCTTGTGTTTTAGCAGCTTCTTTAGCTGCTGGGTACCTGTCCCATAGCCATTCTACAGTGTTTATGGTAGTAGGGAGACCTGTCATTCTGTTATGACGTTCAGGGACCTTCATAACTGTGGTTCTAAGTACGTTTTTTGTTTCTCTTTCCTGTAGCTCTGGGATGTAAGAAGAAAAGGCTGTGTCTTCAGGTACAAGGTAAGGGGTGCTTCACTATCATTTGGGGGAGGGGGAGAGGAGATTCTCTCTGATTTATGCAGGAATCGAGATGGGATCACCTATAATTAATTTATTAATCCTTTGGTATTGGAAATTGGACTGATGTGACTTGTGAAGTCCATGCAATGATAATAAATGGCCTGACCACTTGTACAGAGCCTGATTGAATAGAGAAGCTGCAAGAAATGGTTAGCATAAGAGTAAATGTACTATGTGCTGTCGGTGTCAATGGTGCTTACAGAGCATCCCATGAGTGAGTGTGCAGTGGGGTGATGCATTCTTATTCATAATAAACTGATGCATTGCCCTTGTGCTGGAGACTGTTGCATTCTTTGTATTCTGCAGGGTGTGACCGGGGTCCCAGGGAGCCACACTGGAGTTACTCGATTAGGGTGAACTGCAAAGAATGGGGCAAACAATCCCCAAAGCTGGTGGCTATTCCAATACGTAGATTTATCAAACCAGCACAAAACAGCTTCTATAGAACCTCACTGGTTACCCAGAATCCAAAAACACCGTTCCCTTAAAGCCACCCAGCCTTAGGCCTCCACCCAGACACCCAAGTCAAATATGATGAGGATTACTGAAAATCTTATTCATCATATATGAAAGTTCTACCAATCCCAAAGGATTGGACACATTACCTCTCAGGTTATTGAATATTCCAGATCTTACCCAAATACACGCATACAGCCAATTCTTATTAACTCAACTAAAAATTTTTAAAAAAGAAAAGAGAGAGTATTGGTTAAAAGATCAGTATACATACAGACATGAGTACAGTTCTGCAATCAGATTCATAGTAGAGATGGTGAGTTTTGTAGTTCATAGAATCATAGAATATCAGGGTTGGAAGGGACCTCAGGAGGTCATCTAGTCTAACCCCCTGCTCAAAGCAGAACCAATCCCCTAGTTGCAAAGAGTTCTTTCAGAATTAGTCCATAGGTTATAGTCCAATGTTCATATTCAGGGTGAATCCAGGTTAGGACTGGAGATATCAGCCTTTTGGCTTAAGCTTCACCTGCATGAAGCATCAAGCAGATCTGAGATAAAAAGGATCGGACATTATTATACAGTTCCAGGTCTTCCTTGACAGCTTGGAGTCCTTAGGCAAACAATAGGCAATCATGGATACTTTGAAATAGATCTGTTTCCTAAGCATCACCGGTAATTAGCTATACGGATTAACATAAGGCAGTTGCCTGTTTTTCCACCATTTGCAGATGATTTGCTATACATTTCAAAGAGAGATGAATACAGTGATATTAGTATGTGTCAAGGCTGATTTCCCACTTCGAGTGCAGAAGGTGGGGCCCCCAAGGATTCTAAACATTAATACTGGCCACTCCAGGCTTGTATTAAACTCCCAAGGTTACAGCTTTTCTCTGACCTTGCATGGGTAGATGCTGCCACCACCCAAGTGCAAAAAAACCCTTTGAACCCAGGAAGGCACACTTGGGAATTCCTCCCTGTGGGGTACCCTCAGGCCCTTTCNCCCCCCCCCCCCCCCCCCCCACACACACACACTTCATTTATCACACTATGTTTATAATTCATTTAAATGTTAACATGCCCTTTTGATCTCTGAATCAATAGCTATAGTGACAGACAGGAACTGTCTGTTTATCTGGCTAACATCTGACAAGATGTAAGTACACACATACAATTAGTATCACCTCCAGGTCTCTAACATGACAGGTTTGTATTTCAAAGTTCTAGCCTATCTAACATGGAATGGCCCTAATTACCATTCGCATACTTTCTGACATGTCTCTAAAGGTCGAATCTGGGTCATTTATCCTTCAGGATGCTTAACCCTTTCTGGCCATGCGTCTCACTTTGTAGAAGATTCGTTGCAATTATATAACAGTGGTAGCAACAATGATTTGCATGGTCATATTCTAATTAGATAGTCACACTGGGACCTTCCATGTGAGCTTTGCCACCATACTGTGGAGTCTTTCAAACTGTAATAAACGTTACTTGATTTCATTTTGTTACAAGCACAGGATAAAATGGAAAGAGGAAACTAGGATTTCCTCCGAAGGGCACAATGAAGGTGCAAAGCCATTGCAAGCTGTCTGTGGTTGTGTGTTTTTTTTAGGGTCACACGCAAGCAATTCGGTGTCTCCGATTTAGTCCTGATGGGAAGTGGTTAGCATCCGCTTCAGATGATCACACTGTAAAGGTATGGTATTCATTATCAAGAGTGTGGCAAGAGCCGTTACTCCTTGTGGCATGTGGAAGGGCAGGGGTACTGTTCATAAAATATCAGGGTTGGAAGGGACCTCAGGAGGTCATCTAGTCCAACCCCCTGCTCAAAGCAGGACCAATCCCCAACTAAATCATCCCAGCCAGGGCTTTGTCAAGCCGGGCCTTAAAAACCTCTAAGGATGGAGATTCCACCACCTCCCTAGGTAACCCATTCCAGTGCTTCACCACCCTCCTAGTGAAATAGTGTTTCCTAATATCCAACCTAGACCTCCCTCACTGCAGCTTGAGACCATTACTCCTTGTTCTGTCATCTGCCACCACTGAGAACAGCTTAGCTCCATCCTCTTTGGAACCCGCTTTCAGGTAGTTGAAGGCTGCTATCAAATCCCCCCTCACTCTTCTCTTCTACAGACTGCTATTCTTTAATTTGCATTGCCAGTTCTCTCCCCCACCCACTCCAGCTTGCTTTGCAGTGATGCGAGCCCCTTAGCTTCATAGGGTAAGTCTCTATGCAGGGACAATTGTCCAACAGTTCAAAACAGCCAGAAATGAGATGCATCTAAAGGTTGAGGGTACATTGACTGCCAGGTGAGTTGAACCTGAGGCTGAAAATGAAAGCTCAGCCAGTTGGATGGTTAAGCATGTGCACTCTCCAAAGAGCTGTCAGGGACACAACTCCAACTTGCTGAATTCTCTCTCTCTGCATTCGGCAAAGTATCTGTTCTAGCAGCAACTCTTCAATTTCTTCTGCTGTGGTATGGAGGGCTCTGGGCAAGAAGCTGGCTTCATTTTCAACCTCAGTTCAATTGAGCTGGTCAGTCATTGCACCCAGGATTTATAAGTGAAGACCAGATGATGTGAAAAGTTTATCCCTGCAGGGTTACACATAACACATCATACCTTAAAAAACATCTTATTTTAGCTACTGAAAGCTCCTCTAGCACCACTGTATTTTCTTGCCAGTCTCCAACAATGATAGAGGTTCTTTGATAAATCTCCAAATAAAAACAAAACTGGAAATAACCCTCATGGCCCTGGTCATTACCTGCCAGAGGCCGGCTTGTGGGCTAGCAGATTTCCAGTGGAGAACAATCCAGGGTAGACAAATCCTCTCTAGAGCCTGACTGTTCTTTCCTTATTCCAGCTGTGGGATCTGGCGGCTGGGAAGATAATGTTCGAGTTTACAGGACATACAGGCCCAGTAAACGTTGTTGAGTTTCATCCCAATGAATACCTCTTGGCCTCCGGCAGCGCTGACAGGTACATGCAGGGAAAGAAAAAGCAGGAAGTTTATGCATCAGCTCCCGAATTGGTCTCCACCCTCCTGGGAGCATTGCTGTTCATGTGTAGGGGGTGTGACATTCCCACCACTGGAGGAGCTGGACAGTTGCACTGCAGATTGCAGCTGTGGTATGATGCCGTGCAGATCCTACCATGTTCTCCCACAATCTAGTAGCAACTTCTGTCATACTAGGAATCAACGAGCTAGACTTCAGTCGCACGCTAATGCAGCCACAGCAGGCAGCCTTTCCCCACTGAGTCATCCATGGCTTTGGGTCAGTGCTAGATACCTATGGAGCCAATAAGCATATCCCTTTGCATCTGTGGCTGGATCCAAATTCTGCTCTAGCGTTACCTACTGTTGGGGTCATCATTAGCACTAAACTGCGGTCATTAGCACATAGTATTTTCTACTGCAGTTTATTGCTGTCACATACTATTACAACGGTCTGGGTCGGTGGCTTGCTAGAATACAGCAGACTTCCAAGGGGATGTACAGTTATTCTTTCCTTTCATTCTTTCTGCTTACAGGACAGTCAGATTCTGGGACTTGGAGAAGTTTCAAGTGGTGAGCTGCATTGAAGAAGAGGCCACTCCTGTCAGGTACGGTATACTTGTACCGTAGAGTGTGAGGCAGCGACCTAATGAGGGTTTGGTCTCGTTAAAGGGCCGAGTTCTCATTAACGGGACACTTTGCTAAGGAAAGTTCATGCTGCTGAAGTTGAAGCTCTAGGGCACTTATGGCACTTGTCCACGGTGTTCTGGTGAAGTCAGATGTTCAGCCCCGGTGTCCTTCAAAGACGATATGAGTTAGTGTAAAGTCTTGGATAAATCTTGGTCTCTTTCCTTTTCCAGGTGTGTTCTTTTCAACCCAGATGGCTGCTGCTTGTATAGTGGCTACCAGGATTCGCTGCGTGTGTATGGCTGGGAGCCTGAGCGCTGCTTTGACGTGGTCTTGGTGACCTGGGGAAAAGTGGCTGACTTATCTATCTGCAACAACCAGCTGGTGAGTTCCCCTTCGTGAAATGGAGAGAAGAGTCTCAGAAATACCAAATCAAAATTCCCTGGGCTGCTTACTGGGCCTCTGACTTCTACAGACTGGCCATGTTCGACTGTCACAGCTTATAGTTGGCCATGGTCAATCTTAATGCTTGCACAGTGCTCCTCAGCAGATCCCAGAATGACAGATAAATGTGGGGCAGCATCGTTTTCTCCTCGGATCATTGCTTGTGTAGTTCCACATGCTGCTCGCTCTTACCCCACTCCAAGGCTCTCTGGCCTCCTGAGGAACAAATGGGTGGTAGTTGGGGCTCTAGTCCCTTTTGCACCCTGGAGATTGAATATTTGATACCATGAGCATGTGGCCCAATGGAGAGTGCTAGCTAGCAAGGTTTGAGCCCCAGTGCCAAGAGCATGACTGTATGCAGACAACCATCATGAAGAAACACTTAGGAGTAGTGGCCTTTTTATCCCATCTAACAGGTAGAGCGAGAATAAGAAGGTGAGGTGACATGACAAGCTCTAAGTCTCACAGTGAAGTACTGGCAGAGCCATGGATTGGACCTAGGTTTCCTGAGTTCTACACCCATTCACTAGCCCCTCTGCCAAGCTGCTTCTCTTTTTCACTAGTGCAGCCGTTTGGCATATACACATAGTGCCCTTTTTCTGCTTGCTTTAACCAGTATCTGATCTGTTAATTGATGCCCTGTGACACATTCTCAGTAACTTTCCCTGGTAGATTCTTCCATACCTTGCTTACACTCCCAGTTGCTAAAGGCCCTTCTGGTCACTATTTTGGGATAACAGCACAGAGAAGCCATTCAAAACAAGTTATGTAACTGATTTAAAGGAGAACAAACCCTAAGTCCAGTCCATGGGACCTCAGCTTAGAGGAGCTAACATTATGCTGGACTCCTAACAAGTTGTCTTACTCTTGCTCTCGGCAGATAGGGGTTTCTGTCTCTCAGAGTACAGTCTCCTCGTTCGTTGTGGACCTCAGCAGAGTCACAAAGTCTGGTTCTGGTCTTCATGGACCGATCAAAGATGATAGGCCTCTGGCTCAGCCCACCCCTACAGGGTCCTCCCTTCGACGCATCTATGACAGGCCATCAACTACCTGTAGCAAGCCCCAAAGGTAAGGAAGAATCCGATGGGGGGGTGCTTCCCAGTTCTAAATGCTTTGTTGGAAGGAGCAGAGAACTTAGTGCTCTTTCTCTCGAACATGCCCTGCCAGTCTGCTCCTGACTGGGTCTCTCTTATTGGCAGAGTGAAGCACAATTCGGAGAGCGAGAGGCGCAGTCCCAGCAGTGAAGATGACCGGGATGAGAAGGAATCAAAGGCTGAGATCCAGAATCCAGAGGATTATAAGGAGATCTTCCAGCCCAAGAATTCCATCAGTTAGTACCAGGTTCTGTTCTGCTTTCCGGGTGGTAGCAAGGTCAGGGTTTGAGGGCTTCAGAATTAATCAGCTCTAGGGGGAAGGAGTGATCTTTGGCTAATTGGCATGGCCTGTGACTATTTGGAGTTCAGAAAACCTCTATTTAAAATTCTTTAACACGGGACTCTGAGCCAAGGGCTACATTGGCAACTTACTAGAAGGCTGTATCTAACTAGCATCTGGGGAAGCAAATTGCAGCCTCTCGTTTGCAATACAGAGGTATGGCCCAGAAGCTGACCGCTCCGTCCTGAGCGGGATGCCTTTCTGTTCAGCTCAAGACGGAAGCCTGGATTGTGAGATACACCTCTACCCCGATATAACGCTGTCCTCGGGAGCCAAAAAATCTTACTGCGTTATATCGAACTTGCTTTGATCCGCCGGAGCGCGCAGCCCCCCCACCCCCCCTCCCGGAGCGAGGCTTTACCGCGTTCTATCCAAATTCGTGTTCTATCGGGTCGCGTTATATCGGGGTAGAGGTGTATCTCTTTTTACTTAGAATTATGGCAGTAGGCACCATACTGCACAAACCCCATAGCTTCCAAGGGCTCCCATTTAAGGTGGGTAGGTTGAGTGTCTACTCCAGAGCCCAGCTATGACCATTTAGAAGGCCAGAAACAGGTTAAAATGATATAAGATGTCTAAGGTGGTAGTAGTAGTAGTTATATTAACTTCCTTACTGGTGTAATTAATAATCCCTTATCTTTTTATACATCTTTCTGCTTCACTAATCTAATTGATTTGTCAGCATGTTGCCTGACTCTGCACTTCGCTCCTTTTGAATTATGGGAACGTATTGGTCGGTGTTGCTCCTCTCAGCCACAGTGGCTGCAAACCTTCAGCTGAAACCCCACAATAACAACATTTAAGCTCTAGAGGAGATAGGACAGTTACTGACACTGCAGACTGGCTTATCTGCTTAGTTGTTGTGAGTTACACCAGTCCCAAGGCTGCTCTGTTCTAATCTGTGGCCTTGGCTTTCTTTTTTCCCCCTTTTTGTAGCTCGAACTCCACCACGAAAGAGTGAGCCCTTCCCAGCCCCTCCCGAGGATGGTGAGTTGGGACTGTCCACCTGAATGCTGGGTGAGGGTGGGATGGGAATCGGGGCAGGTGGCTGTTTCAACGGGATGCTCCTTGTCCAGAGAGACACATGACCTGTACGCGGACGCTTGAATTATGTCGAACCTCTGCTGAAAGCTTCTCCTGAAAGGGACAGAGTGTGACTTTTCCCTCTTCCCCTTCCTTCCCTCACTCCAGAGCCTGTCATCGTAAAGGAAGCAGCAAAGCCCAGCCAAGTTGTGGACATTCAGACTCCACTGCCAAACCAAGAAAATGTACGTACTGTGTGAGCCATTAGTATCTTTCAACACCCCCATTCCCAGCGAATTCCAAGCACTGGAGATTCTGGCGTGTTGCCAATCATGCCAGTTCCTCCAATGCACGTCAGTGGAGACCAGTAAGGGGGAAAACTCTGATCTGAGCAGGGCCAGATGTAGAGCTGGAGGCCAGATCAGATCCATTTACAAGCAGATTTTGACTCTGCTACTTTAATTCTGTTTCCACAGTTCTAGTCTTGTCTCTGACGCTTCAAAGCCCCAGTGTGCACTGAAGAGAAACAGCTGTCAAATTTCACGGGATTCTTAGACCGTGGCTTCTTTGTATCTGAAGATTAATTGAGCCCCACGGGATGGGGCCGCTCCATTCACATTCAGGCAGCCCTAACGCCTTTCAGTGGAGTATCTCCATGCTCTTCACAATCGTTAATTAAGCCTCACAACACGCCTTGGAGTCTCTCTGTCTGTCTCTCAGAGCCATGCCAGCATACTTTAGATTGCTCCAGAAGGAAGTGGGTGAGGGAAGAGGGTGTGAGACCCGGGGCAGAGCATTGCTGCTGTAACTTCTATTTCACTTTCTCCTGCAGCCTGACCTGGTTCAGAGGCCACCAATAGCCTCCTCAACCCCTGTGACCAGAGCAGAGCCATCAGTGATTCCTGCAGCCAGGAATGCGCCCATCGGGCTGAAGGCCTCGGACTTTCTGCCAGTAAGTAACTAGCTTGTTCTAAAGCAGGAGAGTTAAGCAGGTGGTTTGGGAGCAAGGGATAGCAGTGCCGTAGGCCTGGATTGGTTGTGAGGTAGTATTGGTGCCATCTCTGACCACACATACTGCAGGGTTTGCTTATGTTCAGCCTTGGCTTAGACCGCTAAGAAAGAACACAGAGGGGACAAACCCTGTGAGACTGAATTGGAATGTGGGGCACCTCTGCAATAGGGCTCTTCATACTGAAAAATAATCACTGCTCCATGGGACATTCCATAAGCCTGTGTTTCAGATCATTAAATGAGGCCTCAGAGGGACACCACAGGTCTCGCCCTCCCTCTGCTCACGCCTTATCAGTCAAGGGACCCTCCCACCCCTCACTACTGACAAGCGGTTGGTTGGTTGTGATTGCCCAGGACCCCATGGTTCTAGCTGCTGTACAAACACAGAACAAAAAGTCCCTGCCCCAAAGAGCTTGCAGTCCAAATAGAAGACAAGTGACAATGGATGGATCCTGAGACACGGGAGCGCAGTGAGACAATACGGGTCACCGTGGTAGGCAGTGAGCCAGCACACAAGCTGCCTAACGTCTGTCAACCTTTTTTATAGGCATTACGGCAAGTGTCTCTAAATGATCTAAATCAGTTTGTGTCTCAATTATTTCACTTTCACCTTTGTCTCCCAAATCTGGGATTGCTCCTAGAATTTCCCAAGGGAAAAGTCCTTCCCTCCCCACTTCAGAGCAAGCCGAGACACTCTTCTGATACCAAACTAGGAACATGATCAGATGAAAGGGACCTTCCAGCTTGGCTCGGACAGAAGTCTAGTTAAGCCTCTAATGAAATCCACAGAGCGGTTTAGTGTGCGTTGGGGTTTTTTGGTTTTTTAACTCGGGTTGGTTGAATATTTTGTGATTGAAATTTTGTTTTTATTGGAAATGGGGTTTGTCTGAAAACAAACTTTTTGAGAGCAAAAATTTGTGGGGATTTTTTGTGTGTGTGCGCCTTTCCAGCATTTTGTAACTGTTTTCTAAGGCTTCTGAGCTGGGAAACAGTCAAAAGAGGTGAGGGGGGAACCCACCCACTGTTAATTAGTAAAAAGGCATGAAAGATAGATTTACCACGCTCCTGCTTCCCTGCACTGGAAAAAAAGGAAGAGGAGAGGGTGGGGCAAACACGTTGAAAATTAAAACAAACATTTTTCTGTTTGAAAGAAACAAACTGAAATATTTGAATATGAACCAGAATAAAAAATTGTATTTAAAATGTTCACTTTGGACTTTCCTATGGGAAATCAATGTTTTCCAGCTGAAAATTTTCAGTAAAGACTTTTTTTTTTGTGAAAAATTCCACCAGAAAGACTCCCATTTCTCTCCCAGGTCTAGGTTTTACTAGCTGTGTTCAGTTTGTGCTTAAAACTTGCTGAGGAAAAAAAGTCCAGACTCGGAGTATATGAATTCTTTACCATGTCCTTATGCTGCCAGAAAGGTCAGACTCCGTTACACTGAGATTCATTCTCATATAGCCCATATTCCTACTGCCAAGGGAAGCAGGATTAGACCTAAGAAGGCTCCTCTTTACCCACTTCCCACAGTCTCAGACCAGTGCATCTTGTTATGCTGTCCCCAATCAGTTGGTGTTTTCTCTCTCTCTGTCCCTACAGGCTGTGAAAAACCAAAGCCAATGCGAGATCGTGGATGAGGAAGCCATGTCCCAGATCCGGAAGGGCCATGAGACTATGTGTGTGGTGCTCACCAGCCGCCACAAGAACCTGGACACAGTGCGAGCGATGTGGAGCACTGGTGACATCAAGGCAAGGAAGTGGAATTTACTGGAGTTTAGGGACAGGTCAGACTTACTCTGTGGGGTGACGGTAGGAGAGCAATTGGACAGGCCATCTCAGTTTGTGCAGAACTGGCTCTGAACCCCCGATTACAGGAAGATACGATATCCAAGCATCGGTTCCTACCGTCGCACCTTGGTGTGCTGTTTCATTCTTTTTATATGATTCAAAAGAAATGCGGAATGAACTGTAGTGTGGCTGAGACTGGAACTAGAGTAGCTGTGAGCGTCTCTGTTCCCTACATAGGGACCCTTGTGTGACTCAGTGGGTGTGTTGCTAAAAGTGTTAGGCTGGCTAGTGGCAGGATGCACTTCTCTACTCTACTCCCATGTCCCAGTGCCTGGTATTTAGAAAGTGATTCTCATAACGATTACATGGGGTCTTTAGTGTAAGCCTCACAGTAACTTTTCTCTACCTCCTCTCCCCTTGTCTCAGACATCTGTGGACTCTGCTGTGGCTATCAATGATCTCTCTGTTATAGTGGACCTATTGAACATTGTCAACCAGAAGGCGTGAGTACTTTGCAGCTATTGCATCTGTGTAAGGATGTGTCCAGTAGGTACCTTCTACGCTCTGTGGTTGCTTCATCTGATATTGACTAGACATATTCTAACATCCACTCATCTCCTATGTTGGGCATATGGCACGTCTGTACCCCGCCAGTGTAAGAGCAAATGCATTTTAGTCACCTCTTTGAGCCTGCAACGCTAGTGATCAGGTCTTTGGCACTGGTTCTTGCAGTGCCTTCATTGTTAGCAGTTAAGGTTTCCTCAGGAAAATGAATGTCTTGTAGAAAAACTTCAGCCAGTTCTTCAGGAATCCAACCAGAAATGACCAGAGCTGCTATTATGCCACTTTCCATCACAAGGTGGAGTGAGTGAACTCAGTTGGCAAAGCGCAGGCTGAACTGGCTGAGTTTTTAGGTCTGAATGCATTATTTGTGTTGAATCAGAAAGCCCCCTGAGGCTTGTCTCCAGTTCTCTTGGAGTGTGTTCTTTTCTTTCCAGGTCTCTCTGGAAACTGGATCTGTGTACTATAATCCTGCCTCAGATAGAGAAGCTCCTTCAAAGCAAATATGAAAGGTGAGGTGTCCAGGAAGCCACCTCCTTGGAGGACAAGAAGGTGGAGAGTGGCATTCTTAGATGAGGTTCACTGGGTATTACATAGCTGATCAGTAAAGAAAATACCAGAAAAGCATGTAGGATACAGTTCTGCATAGATACAGCATCTGGAAGAGAGGGGTGCAATGGCTAACGGTCAGGAGGAGCACAGGGAAACCAAGAAACTTGGGGGATAGGGTTTGCTTGGGGTGGGAGTTGTTACCCACTACAAGAGGGACATTGAGAGCAGCAGATTGTTCTAGATATTTTGAATTGAAGGTAGCTATGGTAGAGCCAGGGATGAGGTTGAGGCAGAATAGTTGGACTTCAAACAATGAAGGGACCAAAGATTTTTTTTTTTTTAATACTCCACCTGGAATTTATAACCACGGTTGGGAGAGGAGATAGTTGAAGGAATGAATTGGAGTTGAGCATGTAGGACACTGGTTGAAATGTTTAGTCACAGAACTGGAGCACTTGGATAGGTAGGAGGGGAACCAAGACAGCAAGATGCTCCAGATACTATGGACCTGGACCAGGGAACCGGTCATGAGGCAGCCTCTGAGTCATTTTGAAGATCCCTGTGTACTTCGTAGATGCACAGTAAAGAAATGCAGGATGTCCCTCAAGGAACGACTTCTGGCTTTTACTCGTCAGCCATGAGTATTAGTGGGTTTATGGAGATTGAGTCCTGAGGCAGAACATTTCTGTGCTTGAACAGAAGGTTTCTGAGCAGGGGTCAAATGTCTGAGGGTGTGAGCATAGTTTGCTTCATCATTTGTCTGCTATTTAGGCCCAGCTGTTGCTTTCCTTTCTCCTTCCCTCTTATTAGCCCTTCTTCCCCAGGGGGGTCTTTCATACAGGCTGGGGAGGTTTGTTTGAGGACACCAACCTCAGGTCACTAAGTTGGTGAGTGAGCTGTAAGACACGTTCAGCCAGGTGGTGTAAAGATGGGAGTGAAAGTCAAGTGACATCTGACCCTCTATGTCTTTGTGTCAGTTACGTACAGACTGGCTGCACCTCCTTAAAGCTGATTCTCCAGAGATTCCTGCCACTGATCACAGACATTCTTGCTGCGCCGCCATCTGTTGGGGTGGACATCACAAGAGAAGAGAGGTAAGGCACCCTAGCTGCCGCCACGCCTCCTTCTGCTGTACGAGCCCTTTCCTGATGTCATGGTATCATGCTGATTTTTCCTTTGGGCAGTTAGGGGCTGGATTGACTCCCTCCCAGCCCCATCAGTCTTGCTCATGGAGTTAGAGGGGTTGCTGCAAAGCTATGCAGGGGATTCCTCCCCCTTCGCCTGCAACACTGTATGTGTAGCACCTGGTGTTAGGGGGTGAAGGACCATGCCTGAGAAGCAAATTCAGGCACTTGGGCTACTACTTTCTTCTCCCAACATGCGCAGTGTCCCGCTACTCCGGGAGCTTTTTGCTACCCCGGGAGCGTCTGTAGAATACCAAACAGCCACTGTCCTTTAAGGCTGTATTCCTTAAGTGACAGCACACAACTGGCTTCAGCCTGAAATTGGGTTTGCAGCATTCCTCATTTAAAGTGCAGGTTTTCTTTGAAAAGTGGCTCTGTAGCAATGGCACCTACTTACATTGCAGACCGGCTCCCTTGGGGGGGGGGAAACAAGCAGAAAAAGAGCTCTTGGCTCGTAGCATCGATAGAATTCCAAACATCTACCCGCACAAACCCATTGATATTTCTGTCTCTTCTAGCCTCAGACAGGCAGGCGTTCTTCCTCCTCCCCATCACATATCCACAGGAACCCCAATGATTCATGCCCTGTCCATCTTCTTCCTTTGCAGACTCCACAAGTGCAAACTCTGTTACAAGCAGCTGAAGAATATCAGCAATATCATAAAGAACAAGTCTGGACTGAGTGGCCGCCATGGCAGTGCCTTCCGTGAGCTTCACCTCCTCATGGCTGTCTTTGAGTGACAGCTGCCGCCTCCTCCACACACGCAAACACACAGGCTCACTTAGTTCCATCTGTCTCACTCCGTGTCCATCCCTGTTCCCCAGAGCACAGCAGGGAACTGAAGTCCCCACTGGCTAGCCGGCTGCCTGCCCCACCTCTGGTGCCTTAGGAGCTGGATTGAAAACCTGATTGGAGGTGTCTGTCCTACATATGGGAGGGGCCTGGCTGGACGAGGACACTGCAGCAGAGCTCACACCTTTCTGCGGTTCTTATGTGGAGCTAACTGAAGTTCAGCTCTCCATAGAACTTTTACCCAGCTCTTTCTCTGCTAGACCTTCTCCCTGGGGTGGGGCTCGGAATCTGCCTTCTCCCACTCCCATACTCATCATCAGCACACTTGTTACCTGACTCCTCCAGCCACGGAGAGGCTGTGGATCAGACCAGCTGGAACACTTGAGTCTGGAACTGGAGGCCTGCTTTGTTTTTCCCTTCACAGTGAGATGAGCGATGGAATCCCTTTCCCAGGAGCTTCCATCTGCTTGGGTATTGCCAGTGCAGCACTGCAGAAGAGCTGGCTCTGGGCAGAGTGCCCCTTTCCTAGGGCATGGACATGGCTAGTGCTTTTCTACTGGCACCGGCCCCTTCCTTGGTGAATTGTTTCAGAGGATTTGAGCCAGGACATCTCTCAGCACTAGTCCTGCTGGTGTCACACCTGAAGTCTCAAGGCCCCGTTTCCAGTGGAGGCTGTCTTGCAGCCTGCCTGATAAGGGGGGTTCTTAAGATCCCTGTTAGTGGCTCTGGGCTGCGTAGCTTTAGTTATGTTAAAATCTAACTAGGAGTAGGTGGGGATGGGGCCAACATGATCTGTTTGTAAATGGGACTTAGCCAGGACTTGCCCTGTGTGTTTGCCTTGGGGGTGGGGGGGGGGGGGGTTTGAGCTGGGAGTGTGCGTGCGGGCGGGTAGGAGGCAAATGGACACAGACCAACCTCTTGCTACACCCACTGGACTCTTAGAGATTTTTCAATAAATGACTGTCAGAACCTTTGTCCATTCTTGCTTCTTTCCTGTAGGGAAGGAGGCTCCTGTGCTGAGGGCTCCCTCCCCACCAGTCATACACTGGAGCCTGCTGTTCAGGAAACTAACTTATAATGAATTTTATTAAAAGATTTGTAACTTATTTGGAAAATCGTGTTGAACGTGGGAGCCACTAAACACCCAAAGCCCTGCCCTGCCCTCTGCCCTGCTGGGAACGTTGTGGTGAAAGCAGGACTCAGCTTACTAATGTTTACAATGGGAGCCATACTGTGGTCTCGTCTCCCACTGTCCGGTGCTGCTGAACAGTGTCAGTTTCCATGTCACGGCCAAGGCGCAGCCCCTGAAGTTGGAGAGGGCACCAGCAAGCACCTAGTTCACATTTTACGGGACATCTTCACTCCACTGTCTTATTCCATCCTAGAAGCTTTAAAAGAAATCTCCATTCACAGCTTGTCCTTGAATGGACCAGTTCCCATGGCTGACGTGGATCTCCTCCTTTTCCTGTGGCACAGTTAAGGTCCCACCTTTAGGGTTTTGATGAGGAACTTTGAATTATTCCCTTGGGTTGCAGGCAGGAGACACAGCAGGTGTATGATGTACAAGAACCCAAACCCAAACCTGGCTAACGCGCTCACTGCCCAAGCTAAATGCAATGGAACAAGCATCAAGTAACCCAAGCCTTTCCAGCACTGCGTCTTGACAATGTAAGGGGTGGGAACAAAAGTGAAACCCATCTGTGTTTTATCCTCTGGCTTCCCCGATTGCTGCTCAGCCTGAAGAGGGCCATAACTCTACCGTTTGCTGGAGGGAACATGTTCCGTGTTCTGTGCTGATGTGTATACAGCAGTGCACAGTGGGTGAGCTGGGCTCGGGCACTTAACGGGCACCTGCCCTGCAGAATTTAGTCTAGTGACCCAATGCTGCAGATAGCACAGTCAATGGGACTCCAGGGGTGAGTAAAGCATGGCAGCTGCAGGCCCTAGTGGTGAGCTCTAGGGCAAAGTGAAGGGCTTGGTTGAGAGGCGGATCCAAGTGTGAGCAGTCTGGAAGAAAGCACAGAACGAGGGAGTGAAGAGGACCCAGGGCTCAGACCAGGGGCAAAGGCTGTATGTAACAAGGAGCAGAGGACATGACTTGAGGACTCGGTGCTCTAATCCTGTAGGATGGCTCTGAAGGAGCAGCAGGGCTTTGTCATTCAGGATGGCTGTGCAGTGCAGAGTGCTGTGTGGGAAGCTTGCACAGCCACTGCCTGGAGCCAATGGTTCAATTCCTTGCTTCCTTAAGCATGACCTCCACACACACTCTTTAACACACCTATCACACCTCCATGGCCTCCACACACACCTATCAACCGGCATCCTGGTGGTGAAACCTGCTCCGTCATGGTCACAGGTAGAGAGAGGTTCTCTAGCCAGAAAAGCGCTCTAAGGGTGTATGGCCAGGAAAGTGCTTTGATCCACACCTGTCAACAATGCGATCTTAAATTCACACCCCTCTGGTCTGTCTTGTGCATTTACTGGGCCACACACGAGTGATCTGAGCGGTTCTCCAACGCCTTGGTGTGAATAGCAATGTGGAGAGAGGTGTCTATGACGGCTCAACCTCTAGCCATGGAGCAAGACCCTTCCTGCTGTGGTGGTGGCTGTGGAAATCAGATCAAGACACCCGAGGAAAAGCAGAGCAGGGCTGAGGGTGAAATCTGCCCTAACGTTTCTGAGAGTAGTCTGGAGGGAGACCCAAGGGTTGTGAAGGGACTTGTGAAACACCGGCTGTCAGCCTCCCTTTGTGGTTGCTGTTCACTGCTGCTTTGTGCTCTAATCCAGGCTGTTTTATGGAGCTACACCCATGTCTGGGTTTTGTTGAAATGAAAAATGCTCAGACAGCTGCATCACTCCAGTCAGAAACGGGTGTAATTGGGAAATGAGGACAGAAGGGAGAAGAATTGGGTAATACTGCACCCACTTCAGCGCGCCCAAGGCAGAGTGGCATGCAGGTAAGGCTTGCCCAATACTCACTAGACAGAGAGCTTCTTGTCATGTGCCAACTTTGTAAGTAAGCAATGATCCATGCTTGGGTGAGGATTACCCTGGCACTCTGTGTAGATCGGGTGCAACTGTGCCAGAAGGCCAAAAGCTGCAGGTTTATCATCAAAACACCTGAAAAAGGCCAGGGTACGTGGTGAAGGATGGAGGAAATGTTATGAAAATAACTTGAGCTGGAGGAAAACTGCCTTTCTCAGAATCAGCTGTTTCTGCATCAGAAATGGCGCAATTGGTTGTTTTTTCTCTCTACCTGACTATTTGTCTTTCCACAAAACACCCAGTAATGCAAATAGTCATTCTGCAGCTGTGCCTGTGTCCGCATGGAGCAGCTGAACTGAGGGAAAGAGGTGGTTTCTCTCCTAGTGCATGTGGTGGGGAGAACAGTTGAGTTAGAGCGTCTTTTTTTTTTTTTTTTTTTTAGTAAATACAGTGGAGCTCTGTAAATACAATTCTATGTTAAACTTCTAACACTGGCCTCTTCAGCTGTGAAGAGACGGACAATGTGGTTCTAGGGGTTGGGTGCAGCCTCCTCAGGCTCGGTGATTTGCACCCTGAGACCACTCATCAGTTGCTTTCCATAATTCTTTGGAGAGCTCCGCCAGCCTTAAGGAACTAACCTCTGCTGGGATTGCTTCAGAGCAGCATGGAGCAAATGCCCCGTTGCTTGGTTGAGTTTGTGACTCTTGCTGAGATGCAGTAAGTAGGTGCTTGGTGGGTTCAGTGGAAAAGTCCTGGCTGCAATTCTGAGCGTGGTGGCTCATGCCTCAGACTGTGGTAGCAGATGTTCTTCATGGTTAAGTGCATAGAGGTTTAGTCTGCTGCTTAAAATAAATATCCTGGCCAAATACTAGCTTTCTGACATGCGGGAACGCCCTTTGGTTTTAGCCTATCATTGGCTCCTTGGGGTGCCTCCCTTGTTTTTTGCCCCATGCTGTATCCTTTCAGCTTCTGCGATCATTTAGTAGTCTAGGAACTGAGCCATCGTGGTTGCTCGTTGTCTCCGTCAGGCTGTCTCTTGGAGCTGTTAGTTTGGAGGCTGCTGATTAACGATTTGTCCACCAGCTCTAGGTGTTTTGCAAGTGTTTCCCTATAAACAGGTGAAATAAAAAATAGTGTGTCTGGTAAATGAAATTCATTTCAGGTTAAATCTGACTCCGCTGCTGTCTCCAGCACCCCGCTGCCTAGTTCCAGTTCAGGGGTCGTGTGAACTCCAGAAGTGAGGGAGAGAGCAAAGAATAAATGTAGGGAATCTACTCTCTACTACTCTTTCTCCCTTACCATTCCTGGCCACCTGCTTCTGGACCATACAGCCTATGTGATGTCTACAGCAGGCCCTGTGGGCTTTGTAAAGTTTCTGTTCCTTTATAAAAACTGTTTGTCACACACAAGACAATTCCCCACCCGACTCGACCAAGCACCACTCCTCAACAGGACCAACAGAACAATAGAAGAGCTTCATCTACTGGTCAAGCTGGCTTGGTGCTAGGATGAGCCAAACTCCATTGTAGGGAAATCTGTCAGAAGCAGACCCCTGCCCCCTCTCCCTTAAATGCCTTGTCTGACTGAGCCCGAACTGTCCACACAAATTTTGCTGACTGCGTTAAGATCTGGTGTGAAATTTCAGGTAGATGGATTTGATTTTGGTAAAGTTCAAAGGTGTGTTTGGGTCAAATGTAGGTATATAATAGGCAAGCTAGCGTCACCTTAACTAGGCCGCTCTTCGTCCCGCCACTGTAGAGGTGCATTTTAATTAGCGTGGCACTGCTCGGCGGTGGCAGAATGTGACGTTGGGGCTGGCTGTGCTCACTGGTTTCTGGTGCTGTTTTGTTACAAGAGGTAAGAATGAAACTGGCATTGGTAGCAGAGTCCCTTTTACGTGATTCCTGTGCACCTACAGTTCCGGTCTGGTAGGAGATCAGCTCACTCCAGGGCTGCTTTCTAGCAAAACTGCAGCTGGTTATTTGGTGGACGAGGGGGTGCTCTTGCCCTGTGTTGATTGGTCCTTTTACTCTTCCAGGCAGGGGAGTTCTTCGTTGGGTATGTCCTGGCTGCTTGACGGGGAGAGAGACTGTGGTAGAGCATAGGTACGAGGCTGAGCAGACTCAGGTCAGGAACTGCTGAGGCCCAGGAGAGTAGAGTAAGACGTGGAGCCAGAGTTACTGTGTTTGCTCTGAACTGGAAGTGGTACACAACTGTTCTTACCTGACTCACCTATGTTCCAGATTTGTATGGAGCTGGAATGGGTGTTAGCTGAGGACAGGGACTGATTATTGCCAAACACTGAGTCTCTCACATATTAAACCACCTTAGCTAAGGAGCTGGAGACGCTATGGCTTAGCCCTATCTCATCCTTGCCCAACTCCTCCTTCCCCACATAGCAGCTGACCTAGGCAACTGCAATGCCCTTCTCTCCATCCACCTCCTGCAAGTCTTTTCCTGTCGCTGCATCCACCATGACGCTGTACGTGTTTCAAGAAGTGCTGCCCTTCAGTTTCCTCCCCACTTACAGGCTTGTGCACAGAAGCCAGCATGAAGCTGCAACCCTCTCCTTGTCCTCATTTACACGTTGTGCCAAAAAAATAAAAATTCTGCACACTATTTTAAAATTCTGCACATTTTTATTATTTTTTTGGTCAAATAAATGTAGAGACTCGAGCATGGCAGTGGGGAACACAGGCCACTGGCTGCACAGAGGTGGGAGATCACGCTGAAGCTTTCCCTCTCCGCCAGGACACGAACTCAGTGGTGAGGCTGCACCCAACCCTGACAGCGCAAGGCCCGGGCCTACCCCAGGGCCCTGCCCTCTATGGGGGCAAGGCAGGATCCAGGTGTGGAGGGGATTAGTGGGGGGGGATCCAGGTGTGGATTGAGAGGGTTCTGTGGGGGGCAAGCTGGGTGCGGGCAGTTCAGTGGGGGATCTGGGTGCGGGGGAGATCTGGATGCACGGGGGGGAGGGTTCCCTGGGTGCAGCGGTAATGGGACTCTGCAAGAGAGTCCAGGCGAAGGTGGTTGGGGCTCAGTGGGGTGGGGTCTGGGGGGATAGAGCTTGGCAGAAAGGACTAGGGGGGTAGATGCTGGGGGAGTGGGGCTCAGTGGGGTGGCGATCCAGGTGCAGCTGGTTGGGGGGGTTCAGGTGTGTGTGGGGGGGTTCTGAGTGCAGGGGGGTGAGGCTCAGCAGGAGGGGCGGGGGATGAGGGGGTCTGGATGCATGAGCATTGGGCAGATGGGGGGGCAGCTCCCTGTACTGGGATCCCGCCCCATGCATGAAGAGCAATGGGTGCAGGAAGCAGGGGGAGTATGCAGAGCTTCCTGCAGTTGGGGGAGAAATTGGGGGTGAGTCTGCCCTGGCCACCGTGCAGGGGAAGAGGAAGTCCCATCCTGCCCAGCCCAGCCAGGACTAGCAGCTGAGCCCAGCACAGGGTAGGAGCCACCAGATGGGTCTTTGCCAGTCCTGCCTCCTGCCCCACAGTGATTTACCTCTCTGCTGGCTGCCCTGGACACCTAAAACATGACTGCTCTTGTGGCTTCCCTTTGCTTCCCCATCAGAAAGTCATTTTTCTGCAGGGAAGCAAAGAACTCTGTGGGGGACATAAATTCTGCGCATGTGCAGTGGTGCAGAATTCCCCCAGGAGTACTAATTGTCAGGAAGATGACACATACTGATTAAGGTTCTGTTAGAAGTGGGAGAATCCACATTCTCCCTTCATTTTCTGACTCGCTGCAGTGAGCAGGCATGTAATCCTTTTCAAGCCACCTGCACTAGCACCGAGGAGGCAACAAGCTAGGATCGCGTCCCTGCCAGGAACCATCCCTACAGTACACTGTCAGCTGTGGCCTCTCTCCCTCCCACCCACTGCTAAATAGAAGAGAGAATAATTCCACCCCGCCCCAAAAATGACAAGTTCAAGGTCTGTGATGGTAAAAGCTCTTAAGTTTTTGTATGTTTCTCAGGCAGCGGCTTGCAGAAGAGAAGCTGCACCTCAGATTGTAATAAACAGCAGCAACAAGAGAGATTAAATAGGCGCTTTAGGATAAAGCATAGAAAGACTGATTACAGCAACACATTTTGCAAATGGCAGTAAAATGGGAGCGGAAAGAATGTTAAGCTGCTGCAGCAGCCAGCAGGAGAGAGCTCATAAACTAGCAGCAGGCAAACAAATCGCGTGACAGCAGTTCATAGAATCATAGAATCACAGTTGCTTTATACAATTTATTTAAAATAAGTTTTGTTACAAAACAGGATCTTTTTATTAAAATACATAAAAACATCTAATCTTACCAAAGGCTAGAGTTTTTAAATAGACTCCACCGCGCAAGAACAAGCTTAGAAAGAGCCAAGGTGGAATCAAGTCTTTCTAATACGGGGAAGACTGACAAATGCAGCCTGTCCTCTGTAATACAGGCCAGCACACCCTGTTGGGTGTATTTGGGCAGCTGCTCTAAACAGCTTGAACTCCATCCACCGCACCCCACCCCACCCCCAAACGTTAGACAACATCCACACTTCACTATATAAACCAACGTTTTTTGCTTGTTTCTTTTCAGTCAGATACTGTAAGAGAGGATATAAATATTTCAGACACGTCCATGAACGAACACACTGATCTGTTTAGAAAGAGAGGAGGAGGTTTTTAAGTAGCTTTACAATTAGCTGTATTGGAAGCTGAGTAAAACATTCGATCGCTGCTCAGCAGCAGCAGCAGCCTTACTACACTGGCACATTAACAGGTGCTTTTTGCACAGCCCTGTATGTCAAGTACTGCATGCACCGTGGGGGTGGGGGTGAGAAGCAGAGGGACGGTAAGAAAGGGTTCTGGCGCCAATGTTCTGCTTCACACACACTGGGGCCTGATCTTGCTTTCAATGGGAGCAGGATTCCAGTCTTTGCTGGACTATGCAAGCGGCAAAATAAATAGATGCCCTGGTCACATATGGGAGAATTTGGCACACACGTTTCTGCAGGAGTAGGCTCAGGGAGACAGACTGATCCTGGAAAGGAGGTGGGAAAGGATTGATTCCGTTTTCTAAACCCAGTGTTAAGAACCCCTTGGTCTTTGGCAAGCAAGATAGCGCCACTATTCAGTTACCACCTGGCTGCTCCAGCTTGTTACAGCTTTCTGCAGAGCAGTACCAAGTTATATCTGCTAGATAGCTGGAAGCCTGGGTCACAGCTACAAGGAAAACACTGGTTTAAAGGCAGTAGTTGCTTTTCTCAGCTCTAACCTTAACCTCTGTACTCCTCTCCTGCCAGCTGGATAAAGGTATAAAAGTCACTTAAGAGCTTCATTTGCCTCTAGAGTTGGAAGAGTTGGATCCAAGGAACTCTGGCTGGCTTTGAGGAATCCTTGGTTTAAGGCAGACAGTTCAGCTGGTTTTAGTGGTGGCTGGTTGCTGCTTTTATGCGCAGAGATTGCAGGACTCATCATGGCAGAGTGCCTGCTCCTTGGGAAAGTTCTGCTAAGGGACAAACAACAGGGAAGGACTAAAACATTTTGGCCTCAACATTTACCCTAATGACCAGCAAACTTGCTTTCCTGTGCGGCTATCCCCAACCTCCCCAGCTATAATCAACTAAGGAGATGATTGGTGGAGGGGGAGGACTGCCTGAAAAACAGCAATGTGGGTTCAGAAGAAGGTACTGCTTGTATTTTTAGGGAAAGTGGGTGAAGAGGACAGTCCCCTCTGCAATTTGCAGAGGTGAAAATCATTGGAAGACTGCTTCAAAGTGAATGGATTGTGAGCTTTAGCACAGCAAATTATGGCCCCTCTAGATCCCTAAATGCTGTTTAAATCCAAGAGTAAGAGGCACACACCCTCACCTCTGAAATTCACCCTTCCCCTCCCTTTGGGTGGTGTGTCAGGCAGCAGCATCCAATGAAATAGCATGTGTGCAAGTATGTCGGCATGAAGTTTGAACCAGGGCCAATGAGGACGTCCCTACAGTAAATTGCCTCCTGTCTAGGTTGTCCTCGACCAGCAGATGCCTACACAAGCTTTACCCCAGCTATGTATGAAGCGATGAAGATGGTGGCATAAAAGTCTGTGATCTTCCCTTCCACAGCCCTCACCAGCCATGAATAGATCCGAACAGACGCAGCCCTGGTCATTGCACCGAGGAAAGCACAGACACGTTTGGTTGGTTGGTAGGTTTTAAACCAACAGCTTGGTGATACTCTTTATTCATTTAAAAACAAAGCCGGGGCAGTGAGATGGGAGAGGCCCCGGCAGCTCTACTCTCCCTTCAAATCCACTAAAAACCTCCATATGGCAAATAAAAGTGTACATGCATAAGTGCCACAGATAGGCAGGTAAAATCCCCTGGGCTCAGCTCCACCAGAATCCAGCTCCAGGGGCATCCATTGCCAGCAATGGAGTCCGTACTGTGCACGGCCAGGCTTGGTGCCCCTATGTGGTGACATGAGTCTCCGGGTGGGGCTTTATTTCTACAGGAGTCTTGGTTCAGAGATGGAAGGAGAACCGGCACCTGACAACCTGCTTTCACATCTGCTGTGGAGCAATCTGTGTCCATGCTTCCAAGAGCTTCTGCCTCTGCCCGGGAGCCTGTCTTCACCTTTGGCTCTTGGATCCCACAGAGTCCTGCTCGCTCCTGAATGTGTGATAGGGCACAGTAGCGTGGCCTGTCAATCCAATGGGAGAGGAGGAGAGAGTCTCTTTCCGTTTTCACAGCTCTTGAAACGCAGGAATTCTCCTTCACACCATGAGCTCATTGGGTCTGGAGCAGATCCTGTTCCCCAGCTGAGTGTGTCCATCACACAGGGACTGGCCTCAGCTTTCCTACAAGGAGAGAAAAGAGCATCAATACTATGGCAAAGGGGAGAATGCGTAATTCCTGCCCCAAACCCCAATGTGCAGACAGTGCTCCTAGGGTCTGAGGGCTTCTCCCTGCTACCACCAAAGGAAGGTGCTACACCCAGCTGTAATCCTGGCACATGGATTGCCAAAGAAAAAGCGCCCTGCATCAGAGACTGCAAACCACCTCACACCGCTTCTGAGACACAAGCCCCACTTTGCCAGTTATTGAGCAGACTTGACCGTCCCCCTTAAGCATTTGCTGAAGTAGAGACCTTCACCGCTTACAGAAAGGCTGAAACCCGACTGCCCTCCATACCTGCACATGGTCACCTGGAGGCCAGGAGTTCCCCTAATTTCAGGCTGAAATCAAAGTGAACAACACAATTTCATTGGAGACGAGGTTACACAGGTTCCCGCCCCCTGCAACGAAGCCTCCCCCTTCCCCCATCTTTTCTCTCAGTGCTACAAGGAGGAGGGGAAGTTGGGAGTGGGATTCAGAGCAGTGAGCAAAGGGGATCGATTGAGGCTGGTTATGTAGCACCACCTTCTCTTTGTGCCCCCTTCAGGAAGGGCTGCCAAGGGTGGTTTTTGCTGTGCTGCCTTGTCAAACTATGTGGCCATTACTGGTCCTTAAATGAGAGGCGGTGACAGCTTGCAGTCTGCAATGAAAACCTCTTCCCTTGGTCAGCACCGGCTCCCCACCACATGGATGCTGGAGCAGAGGCAGCGCAGGTGGGATTAAGATCTCAGACCAGGCGGCGTCACCACAGAGTTAGGATTAGGGTCCTCTTCAGAGAAGGGAGGTGGCAGAGATTTAACTGGGACCGTGCCAGATAATTTGTGTTTAGCTAATGAGCTTATTCCAGGCGAATGAGCAGTTAGTTCTCTGCTGCACTAGCCCCAGCTGTTACCAACCCTCGTTTCCCTAGTCATGTCTATTCTGGAATTTATCTGGAGAACTGGCCTGTGAAGACCCTCAAAAGGCAACATGAATAGAGCACAACACATCAGAGCAGGTGGACACCTCAGTTCCTAGGATCACTCTTCGCACACCGGGACTGGATGTATCAGAAAAGAGCCGTTTGTCAATGTTCAGGGCAACTACCCTGTATTTTCCCTAAATGACCCAGCAAGGGCACCAGGATTCCAGCTCCCTTTCTTGGGTGGAGACCCACGTCTCTCTCTCTTCTGTCTGGGGTATTTCCAGGCTGCACAGTTCCCTGCCTTCACTGTGGTATTCCCAGCAGCAGAGACAGACTGCCCAAGCACAGCTGCTTGCTTTCTCTTCAGAGATGTTAACCGTGTTTACCATATAGCTCTTTCTAAGCAAGCCTATTTTATTCTTAAGGTAAAAGCAGTACACAGAAAACAGTAAAAACAAGGAAAGAACCTACACACATGCTAAATAGCTTACCAGAGATCACCCCAACCCTAATATGGGCTCTGGCAGGAACAGTCCTTCACCCCCCCGCCCCACACACACACACACACCACCCAGCGGTTTTCCTTGTGGTTTCACGTTCATCACAGTTTCAGCTCAGAACAAGCACCCAGTGTTATAGGGCCTCAGTAGGCCCAGCCCTTCCAACCCTTCCCTCAGGGCTGGGGCCCTCTGTGGAGCAGGGGTCCTGCCCGTTGGCTGGAAGAAGGCCCTGAGCCAGTTTAAAACCAGGCTAGTTATCCAAAAATCCCTTCTTTGTTTGTGGGTCCCTGGAGAATCCAATCTGAAATCCAAGGAGGGTGGCTCCAAAGAGTGGATAACCAGAGGAATTACATTAGTCTGTCTTAATTCCCTAAGGTTTGTCCAGGATATTACAGGATATAATCAGCCTGTCACACCATCATCCACTCATACGAGCCTCCGAACTTCTCCCTTTTAGGGGCTTGTGAATTTACTCTACAGCCTATGTGCCACTGGATAAAGCAGCTTGCCACAGTGAGATCTAAGAGCTCTGTCTGCTGCTGCAGAGCCAATGCCCACACATTTACGGTAAGACAAGCCCCCTGGGTCAGCCTTTTGTGCTAACAATCCCTTCAAAAGAAGTTCTCTTCTTGCTGGGAGGGACTCAGAAACCATAGCTGGACGTGGCGGTGGGGGTGGGAATTAATACCGTTTGGACAGAGGGTGAAGAGTCTGGAGTTTGTTATTCACATCCACATGTATCAGGAAGCATTATCGAAAATAGGGGAGCACAGAGAGGCCAAAGGAGACCTCTCCACTACACCTACCTGAGGTCTGGAGCTTCCTCCGGAAAGAGCCTGCTCGTCTTGTAGCTGTCCCGGAGCTAGGAGAAGAATGTGTTCGAATGGAGGGCTGTGCTGCCGCTGGTGAATCATTCTAGAGAGAGAGAGAGAGCCGGAGACTGGGATCAGACTGCAAAGAAAACCTACAATGACTGCACCATTAAGGATTTTTTAAGACAAATCACCCTACTGGGCCAGCCTAGTCAATCTGCCACTTTCCAGGCAGCCATGTGAAGAATGCAGGATGAGCATAATGGAATCACTATTGCTCGAGGCAGTCAGAAAATGGGCTGTGGTATTCTGAGCAGGCTGTTGTATTCTGGAAGGCCACTCAGGGGGAGTTCCAAAAGTCAGGCCCTGGGGCTGGTGAGAGAGGGAGAAAGACTGTTCCAGGGTGGAGGCGGTTGTGTGTGTCGCAGAGAAACAGAATGTGAACAACGCACCATAGAAATGAACAGAACAATCTAATGAAAGGCAATGGAAGCGTGCAATGGGGTTGGTTAGTTACCTCTAAGTGCTCCTGACTAGACCAGGACACTAGTTCTGCTCTCCGGGATACAGGGCCCAGTTCCACCGAGCGAACCCTCTCAGCAAACTTTAGGGAACAGAGAGTCTCACTTGTGTTCTTCTCCACTGGAGAGACCTGGAGCCAGACAGAAAAACACAGCATTCATTGCCTTGAACTCTCCCTCCCAACATTCCCATACTGCTCGCAGCGGGGAGCCGCCGATCCCTGGCGACAGGAGGGGGGCAGGACTGGAAGAACCATGTTCACTATCAGACAGCAGTTACAGTGTGAGGCTGGAGAGAATCTAAATTCCAGCTCTCAATCACAGCAAGAGTATTTCAGTGCTGCTAGGACACTATGATTAATAACAATCATTTCCCATTATAGCCCTGTACATGTATGTGGTGCTTTACAATCAGAGTCAAATGTGTTCCCTGTAACTAACACGCTCTTTGTTTGTAGGAGAGCTGAAATAAGCTACAGCAGCTGGCAACCGCTCAGGGGCTCTTCCGTAAGGGACTAGTGGAGACGTAGGCATTCTAGTGATTTAGTGGTGAAATTCCTGGTGGGGAGGAGGCACACAAGCTGCAGGGAGGTTTAAAAAGAAAACAACCCCAAGCCACCGTGAACAAATAGAGGTAAGTAGAGAGAGACTCTTAAGAATCCGATAATGCCAACCACAGAAAAATACGCAGAGGAGAGGGGGAAACCCACCCCAAAAAGCCACGTGTTCCCTGGCCTGGCCTGGCCTGGCTATGTTTAGAGCCATAGTTTAGTATGAGATTTCTCAGACTTCCATATACAAGTAGATCTCTGTGACCTGCCCAGTACTAGAATCTGTGAATGGATTTACCAGCTTTCCTCCCTCCTCTCACGCACAACAGAGCTCTCCTTGAGTAGAGCTATTAGAGAGACGATTGGAAAGGATGAGTTTTGCTGGTTCTATTTCAAGATCAAGTCTCTTCCTCGCACCAGTGCCCCCAAGTATACAGACAAGCAGGCAGGGCTGACTGAGTCTCATTGGATGCCCCTACTTCTTGGCTCTGATGCTGGCGGAGTGCCGTGACGGACAACGCTGTGCTCCTCCTCTGTCACTGAGGGTGGGTCTCTACTTTGAGCGGGAGGTGTCATTTCCAGCGCGAATAGACGTGTGCGCACTAGCTTTGATCCCACTTCCACGCTAAAAACAGAAGGGTAGCTGCAGCAGTGCAGGTAGCGGGCTGGGCTGACTGCCTAAGTCCATCCCTACAGTCCTCGGTCGGACTGTACTTCGGGTGGCCAGCCCTCTCCCTGGTTGCACTGTCGCGGCTACGCTCTATTTTTAGCGCACTAGAGGAGGAGGCTCTCAGCTAGACCTGAGTATCTCCTAGAAGAAGGCCCCTTCCATTGCATTAGAACCTTTCCCTTTCAGTCCGTGGCACGTCCCAAATAGCAAGCTACTCTGCAGTGCCTAGGGGAGTAAGAAACGGAGATGATCAGGGAAAGGGGAGAGGAATGCCATACGTTTACACAAAACGTAACGTATTCCTCATTCTTCATCATCAGCACAGACCCAACCAAGTGTTGCTAGTCCACAGCAGCACTGAGAGAACTCAAGAAGAGAGGCTATTTGGCACTGGTGAGGCCACATCTGGAGTACTGTGTCCAGTTTTGGTCCCCCCACTACAGAAAGGATGTGGACAAATTAGAGAGTCCAGCGGAGGGCAACGAAAATTATCAGGGGGCTGGGGCACATGACTTGCGAGGAGAGGCTGAGGGAACTGGGCTTGTTTAGTCTGCAGAAGAGAAGAGTGAGGGGGGATTTGATAGCTGCTTTCAACTACCTGAAAGAGGGTTCCAAAGAGAATGGATCTAGACTGTTCTCAGTGGTGGCAGATGACAGAACAAGGATCAATGGTCTCAAGTTGCAGTGGGGGAGGTCTAGGTTGGATATTAGGAAACACTATTTCACTAGGAGGGTAGTGAAGCACTGGAATGGGTTACCTAGGGAGGTGGTGGAATCTCCCTCCTTAGAGGTTTTTAAGGCCCGGCTTGACAAAGCCCTGGCTGGGATGATTTAGTTGGGGTTGGTCCTGCTTTGAGCAGGAGGTTGGACTAGATGACCTCCTGAGGTCTCTTCCAACCCTAATCTGCTATGATTCTAATGTTGGAGAGGGAGACTGTAATATGTTCTGGCCTGCAGCACTTTCATGTTGAGACAGGAGCATGGTTTGAAGTGAGAAGTAAAGGCGTGTAGGGAAGCCCAGGTGTCTGCAGCAAACATTGACAAAGAAGGGCACACGGACGGACACACACACAGAGTCTGAAGACTGCAATGGATCTATGCCAGTTTACACCAGTGGAAGAGCTAATCCTAGTGGCGTGTAGGAGGATTTTCCATGGAGCGCCTGCCTCCAGAGGAGGGTGCCACTCCTCACACTGGTAACATTGAGGGTGTTCCCAAAAAACAGAAGGGCAGTGATTGATTCCTGAGTCTGGTCAAAGGCAGCTATATAAATACATAGTGTATTGCCCCAATCAAACCAAACAGAATGAAGCTGCTTAAATAAATGCCCAGTGAACATATAAGCCAGTTAGTGGATCACATTAAAATTGTATAGTATCATTTGTTGCACTGCAGACTTATTCTTAGAAATGTGGTTTCTACTCTAAAAAGTGACTGTGTAAAAATGGCACCTCCTTATTCATCTACTCCCCATGGGACATTCAGGGTCAGCCTTGCTCACTTTAGTAACTAAAATGAGTTTTTACTGTTCTTTACTCCCATTATCCCTGCAGAAGCCAACACAGCTACGAGAGAGGAAGCCACATTCTATTCCTTCTTATGCATCAGGGACAGACCTGCTAACTAGGCTCCAGGCAGTTACACCTGTGCAAACTCACAGACAGCAACAGGACTGCACAGGTCTTATTGAAGGCAAAATATGAAGCCAAGGGGATTGCCTAGGTGTCACTAAGCCATAATTTGGCCAGCAAGGCCTTTATTACTGGTGATGAGATGAAATAAATGCAGCTTGACTCTCAAGTTGCTGGCAGTTAGGAAAAAAACCATCTTTTCACTTGTAAACAGCACCATTGATTAAAATTAGAGACAATACACGTAGAATCCCACAGTGCCACTTTCAGAGGAGAACCACACCTCAAGTGAAGCCTTATTGTATCTACCAATCCAAACTAAAGCACCTATATTATGAGACCACAAGCTTTCCTCAGACCTGTTAAGAACCCGATGAGGTTCTGGACTACGACGTTCTGGACTTCTCTTGTAATTGGCTTTTGGTCAGTTTAAAGTTTCCTGATTCAGTCAACCATCTCTCCTTACCTCGTCTGCCCAGTCGGCCCCAGAACCCACCTGCACCATCATGAGGGTTTTGCTATCTCCGCTGAGGGAGTCTTGGAGTAGGTAGGTCAGTTTGGAGTTGCGGAATGGCACGTGACCCTGGCGGGCGCGCAGAGCATAAATCACATCTCCTAGTGCTGACAGCGACTTGTTGATGTACTGGGCCTCCCGGAGCCTGCTTCCCTCTGCACCAGACCTGCCTACCCGTTCAGATCCAGCCAAGTCCACCAGGTTCAGCTTCCCTACGACCAGCCAAAACACAAATACGCACACAAACTTAATAAGCCTGTGCAGCTACCTGCTCAATCCACGTGGAAGTGCTAGCCACAGTGGGGTCTGTCTAGCAATTAATGAACATCCCCATCCCCTCCAGTTAGGAACTAAACACACCTGGAGCTTTATATTGGTATGGAGAATTGGGAGTCCCACAGATCAACCTGCAGCTTGGATTTTCATTACATTTCAAGTTGATGAAAGAGGGCCAATAGATGGGACTGTCCAAGCTGAGCTATCTATCCAATTTACATTAGCCTGCCTTTGCGGGTTGCCTACACTTGATACAGAATCGTTGCACAATTGTGCAATGCATGGGGGTAAAAATTCCTTCTTGACCCTTGTAGCAATCAGCTGATGCCCCGAAGCATGAAATCTGAGCACCTTATCTTAGCATGTATAACCACAGTTGTTCTAGAGTAGCTAGTCTCTTTTTCAATCGGGCTACACAACGCAGTCCTGACCAGCAACACCCTGAGCATTCTGCCCCCAAACACTGACTCCCAGTAATGCTAAATAGTGTGGCTTTCAGTGTCAGAGACAAGCATCCACTAGGGACCAGGCCAGTGGCACCCAGTTCTTTTTTCACGTGTTACCCACTTCAGCAGTTGAACCCAAATCTCAAGGCCTGTGTCATCCAAGGACGGGTGTGATCACCAGTCTCCCCCTCCACCCTCCGCCTCCTAGGAGACACTAACCTGTGGTTCTGAGGCCTGTGCTGTAGTCGAGTCCTCTTACTGTGACGATGAGGAGGGCGTGAGACCGTGAGCTGTGCTCGTTCAGGCTGGTGTACTCAGTCACTCTGTTTGAATGCCCAAATTCAAACACCTGGGAGAGAGGCAGAAAGCCGTGAGCCTTTGGATTGCATTGTGTTGTCTGGCCAGCAGCTTCACCTATCCCAACTACATTCATCGCTTTCTTAAATGGCAACAGGGTGGGCAGGTCTTTGGCAGATCTTCCTTGCTGACACTCGGCACCACTACCTACCCCATTTTCTGAGCAGAACGTGGGTGAACGGCAGTCCCTTTCTTTCTTGCAGATTCTCATAACCCCTGGCAAATATTAACTCTATTCCTTCCGCAATGAAATCATCAACGACTGACCTTAATTGCTCACGAAAGATATTGGATTGACAGTAGCACTAAATTCATATTAACCCACAGAATAGGTATGGTATGAGCAGTCAGTGCTAGTTTCCCATCACACATCTCTGGCCAGTGCATCTCTCTCCTTTTCTGGTGGGAGCACTTCCAGAGGACAAGGCCCATTCTTTTCAGAGACTGCCAGCAAGATGCAAACCCAGTGGGTGGGTGGGTGGGTGGGTGGGTGTCTGGGGGGTGAGATAGTTGGGATATGGACACAGAACTGGACTGAGACCTGACAGTTTATTTCACACAAGGCACTGTCCAGCTCTTCGACCTGTGGGTGAAAGGTTTGGTATCCCACTAACTCTCTGAGAGCCATCAAGGCCCCAAAATCTTATTTTTAAACTATTTGTGGCTCACACAAAGGGTTATTGACCTCCAAGCTGGTCTCATCATGTGGCATTTGTCACATTGTATTCAGGGCCCTATTCCAGTCTCCCTTCCCTGCTCCTCACAAACACACCCAGTTCTGAGGGGTAATTACTTTAGACCGTCATTTCATAGAATCATAGATCAGGGTTGGAAGAGACCTCGGGAGGTTCTAGTCCAGCCCCCTGCTCAAAGCAGGACCAACCCCAACTAAATGTATCTTCATTCTGTACAAATCTGTCACCTGCTCCCTGTTTTTGTGAAGTGCTGACTCATGAAATTGAAATTACAGCAAATCTTAGGCATGTGAAGAAATGCAGCCCACGTTACAAGCTGCTTCCTGGGCCGATTCTGTTGTTTTCAGTCTGACTCCTACAAGAGGCTAATATCACACGTGTGAGTCTAGGAGGGTTTGGATCTGTGTCCCACTGCCTTCATCTAATGCAGAGCCGTCCCAGCCATAGGAAGTCCAGGGCGGCCTAGGGGGTTAGCGGGGGGCCTGGCGAGCAGGGCGACCCAGCCCCAGCCCGCTCCGCTCTGACAGCTCCCGGCGTCGCTTGGGGGAGGGGGCAGAAGCTGGAAAGAGGTGGGGCAGGGTTTTGGGGGAAGGGGTGGGGGCGGGGAGGGGGCGAAGCAGGGGAGGGAAGAGGCGGGGTATGGGATTGGGGGAAGGGGTGGAGTGGGGGCGGGACGGGGGTGGAGCAGGGACCGGAAGAGGCAGGGAAGGGAAGAGGCGGGGCACGGGATTGGGGGAAGGGGTGGAGTGGGGGTGGAGCGGGGGTGGAACAGGGACAGGAAGAGGCGGGGCAGGGATGGGAAGAGGCGGGGTACGGGATTGGGGGAAGGGGTGGAGTGGGTGCAGGGCCTGGGCCGGGGGGTGGGGGTTTGTCCTGGGCCCTGCACCCTCCTAGGGACGGCCCTGATTTTATGTGTGGAGAGATGAGGCGTTTGCATCCTCTTGTCCCTATGCTGCCACCACTGCTCCAGCAGCTGGTCTGTTCATAACAGAAGAACTTAAGTAAGTCTCTCTAATGCACAGGGAAGTTCACTCCATCCCAGCAGGTGATCCCCAGCTGGTTCACCCCATCTACTAGGTACCATCTCTGCCCTTCCCCTCCTGGGTTCTCCATCTCTCCGGATGTTTTTACCTTGTTAATATCCTCCACACTTTGCACCTGGAACTCAGTCAGTCCTGGTACATACAGCTGCCCGCTGCCATCCGGGCACAGTTTGATGTCCAGCTTCTCCTGAGGCTCCTTCCCAAGCAAGTCCCTGTAAAGACAGGCAAGGTGACCCTTCCCTCAGACTTGTGTGTCATTTTCTATTCCCTACACTAGCGACTTACAAAGGTGAAAGGTCTGAGGCCTTTCAGCCTGACCACCCCTGACCTAATCTCCGCAGCTAGGAAACTACAGACTGTGTCAGGCCAGACTCCCTTGC
The DNA here is from genome assembly GCA_003942145.1 of Platysternon megacephalum. NCBI lineage: Eukaryota > Metazoa > Chordata > Testudines > Platysternidae > Platysternon > Platysternon megacephalum. The sequence continues at coordinate 539,121 of QXTE01000275.1, forward strand.
TTTGCTCTGCTCTGCCACTGGTCAGGTTTATGACCTAGAGAGGACAAGCTTTTTCCAGCGGTTGGAAGCCAGGAAGTCCTCAAGCACGTTTACCCCAACTGTTGTCCACTAAAAGCTCTTAATTGGCTTTGGGTGAACAAGCACAGACTAAATACTAGCTACATTAGCTATACGATTTTCAGAGGAATCATTGCCCACTGGATGCTTCCTCATCTATTTATAGTCTCAGCTCTTCTATTTTCTGTGTGTGTGTTATTTGTCTGTCAGGCATGTAACACAACCCATCCGTATAGCGCCCCAAACAGATCCACATTCAGAAGTTCCACTCCCCTGTTTCCACCTGATCCAACTCATGCCTGGTTTGCAGCTTTTACTATCTCAACAACTGACAGTCTCCGTCTCAGGTTCAGCCTACCCAGTTGTTGTATAATTAAGTCATTCTTGCAACGTCTTTGCTGCCACCCTTCTGTGCTCCATTCCACCCCCACCCCTACTCCTGAAGGAGACAAGAAGAATTCATTGGAGGAAAATGCTTCTCATTCTTTGAGAGCATAGCTCACAATTTCCAAACATAACAACCAAGGTGCCAAAGGCACAAAACTCAGGCAGAGAATGTTAATGTAAAAAAGCTTCCAATGAATGCTTGTTGGGGTTTCCATATCTATTAGCGGAAAACGGGGAGGCAGAGAGCACAAGCACGAAGGGGGAAAATACAATCTGATTGCTGGCTGATGTTTTAACAGGTGTTGGCATGAGCGAGAGACCATAGAAACAGAAGGCATTCTAGGAACGTGAGGCTTGGGAAGAATTCCAGGCAGGAGTTCTGAAAGCCCTGTGTGCTGAGAAAAATCCCCAAGTCAGCTAAAGCTAGGGGACTGGCGCACACATCAAAAACAGAATGTACAGCCCAGAATCAGTTTGGTAGTTTAAGATTTTGGAGACACCATATGCTTCTCAATTACCTGTACATGGGAGAGAAGAGACTGTACAGTAGACAAGTTGGAGGAGGAGAGATATATGAAGGGAACCTGCTTTTTCAGCCATTTCCCAGCCTAAGCACTACAAGTAAATTCCCTGGTAAACACAACGAAAACAGCCAGCCTGGTTCAGAGTTCGGGTGTGTCATTTATGCACAGCCCTGCCCAGGCGCAGTGCGGAGCCGCCTTGCCCTGGAGGAGCACCAGGAGAGATTGCCCTTGTCTTTGCACACACTCCATGTCACCCATTAAGGGACACAGACATCCCACATTCAAGCGTTCCTACAGACTCCGACCCCTCCCAGGCTCCCTTCCTGTTACCTGAGCGCCTCGTTGTAAATCTCTGCCACACTGACAGTGATAGTGTAGCCCCAGTCAGACGCTTTCCTCTGCACCTCGGAGAAGAGCAGCTGGAGAGCTCGCTGGTTGATTCCTGGGTTTTCAGGAGTTCCCTGATGATCAAGAAAAAAATCTCACATGTGACATCAATGGAGAGAAAGGTGTGACAGAGTGACTGACACAAGACTCACCACTGAGCCCATAAGGTGTGCAGTTGTGAGGACACCGGTAGGATATTACACCATGACAAAGCTTGGAACAGGCGTCCATGATTCACTGTGGAATCACCAACATCCACCTCCCACACTCATGGTAGAGAAGGGGAACAGCCAGAAGGTTGCAAAACAACCAGGTTCCAACCTTCTTCTTCAGACTGTTCTGCTGTCGGCATTGTGCGGTTTGTTACAAACTTGGGAGATGCATAGTCAGGGCTGCTGTGCATGGTTACCTGGGAACAACACCATTCTTGGTCACCGTGACAAAGGGGGAATTTACACACATTTACCCATGAGCGTATCCATTACATACAGTCATCTAGGGACCAATCTATCCTCACCCTTCCTCGAGAAACGATGACCCTGAGCTGTAGAATACAGGAAGTAAAGCAAGAAGACACATTGAAAGGGAAGGTGGAGGGAGACAGAGAGAAAAGGCGAGAAGGGGAAATTTACCTCCATAGTATATGTCTTGCCTGCACCTGTCTGTCCATAGGCAAATATACAGACATTGTAGCCATCAATACAGGATGTGATCAGGGCCTGAACTTCCTGGAACACCTGTCAATGGGAAAGAAATAAAAATGAGCAATATCTGACCCTCCAGCATAATCACTCCCCCTGACGTGCCTCTCACACAGATTACACTTGGGATTGACTGGCTGTGCTGAAATTTCATTTCTACATTACTTTTTTGCATATCATCGGGTGATGGAAGACTAATTACATTTATACCAGCAGGAGCAGAGATACAGCTCTCAAGTTTACTCGAGTTCTACTCTGCCTGCTTATTGGTCCTTTGGAGGAAAGAGTTGCTTTACCTTCTCTTCTCCATCCTTCCCCTACAAAATCAGGGACCAGTGAGTGATCTGCGACCTTATGAAATAATTATGTCTATACTCATGTTGACACACACCTTTCTCTTGTGGTGGAAGTCCATGCTAATGTACCAGTACAGAAACATGTGGATGTACTTACATCTTGCTGTGTTGCCTGTGGGGAGAAAACCTTGTCCAATTCAAATGACACCTGCTTCCCCTTGTGCATCAGGTGCAAGATAGCATCATCGTCAGGGTCAAAGGTTACCGAGTTGGCTGCTTCAGGCCCTTCCCCATCCTCTTTAGTTATTGGCCGGACTCGGCCAAACACACGGATATTTCCTTTACAAAGACAAAAATACAGACTAAAATACAGAGACAAGCTCTCGATCAGCCTTCCCACCAATTATCTCTTATCAAAGGGCAGCGAAGACGCTTAACACAATCCTCTTCACCTCTCTCATTCTCTTCTGCAACTCCAGATCTCAAAGGTGGAGATTTAGAGTAACACGCTTCAAGACCACAAGCCAGATTGTGCAGACTTTCCATAAGACAGACGTGTCGCTAGTGCCCTGCACAGAATATGTGGAGCACGTATGGGTGGTGGAGTCACAAGACATTGTTGTCTGCAGCAGGCCATGAATCATGTCCCTAGTGGAGCACAGTGAAACCACGGTGATCTGGAGACAGACCACAATAGGTTACTGTGCGAAAGAAATGCTGAAGCTCCAATGCTGAAGCTTTTGTTATTGCCCTTCTGGGTAGGTCCCCCAGAACCAACGATCCCAATCCCACGCCTGAACTAATGTCTAACTTCAGCCCAATCACAAAGCTTGAAGTGGGAAGTCTCGGCACTCCTGCTGCATTAATGTCACCCACCAAAAAGATCAGCCCTCCATTGCTGTCTAAATAATCTCTCACGCACACACCTTTCAGCCGCACCAGTTCGTTGTGACATTTTTTGCGGAGTTGCAGCTCCCTGCGGTATTTCCTGAGTAGCTCCCGATTTGTGCTGTTCACCTCCTCAATGGCTTGTCCAATCTGAAGAGGAGGAGACACCAATTATGAGAAAGGAAAAAATCAAAGTAGTATGGAGAACCCCCCCCGACAGTGCGCTACACACACACACCTCTCTTTCACACACACACACACACACACACACCCCTCTTTTACAGTGCAGGAACTAGAAAAGGAATCTAAGAAGGGAAACATGGGGGATGTTCCCATGGCAGAGAATCAAAGAGCATCTGTCTCCTCCTGCTCACGGTGCAAATCTAATTGTGGCAGAATCAAAGCAATAGTGTTAGGTCCTGCTCTACCGCAGAGCAAGGAATCTCCTGCCATGCTCACCTCTGCCTTGGCATCCTGCAGAGCTTCCTGGAGTAGCAGGGGGAAGTCACGGACCTGCCGTTTCAGGCTGTTGTAATCATTAGTGAGGGTTCGGAGTGCTGGCTGGAGTGTGAGGAGGTTTGTCCGGACCCCTGCAAACAAACATAAGACCATTGATAATCCTCACATTAAGATCCCACCTGGAAGGTGATAAAACCCTTCTCCTGTTTGGATGCCTTCACTTGGAAGTGTAGGTCTGAACTCAAACTACGAACAGAGCGGATGGCAGGGATGTGGGGAGGATTCGCTAATGCTGCTGGGCATTTCTAAATCCAAGCGTGGCTTTCCTCTAGTAACTCCTAAGGAAGTCCTGGTGCATATGAGAACGTGTAGCATCACCTGGAAAGCTACATTCCCCAATACCTGTACCACCCACCCTCCCACCCATGTCAGGTTGTTGTGGGACTTGCTTCCCCTATTCCTCACCTGCCAGGTTCTCATGCACAGCTTTCATTTCTACTTGGGCACGTGCAAATGCCTCTTCAATGGCCCGGTTCTTGTCATCTTCCATGTTCTGCATCTCCTCCAGCATCTGTCCATGCGTCTGCTCCAGTTCAGACTCATATAGCATAATCTAGGAAGGGACCCAAACTGGAGTTATTACTCTGTGACAAAAACCAGCATCACAGAGGCCAAGCCCAGCAGTACTGAATCACTCACCCACCCACCCAACATTTCATGCAAACTCTTATCAGAGTTTGTTAAAACTCTTTTACTTGTACCACGGGGCTCGGTGAGTAAGTCAGAAACAGTCAATCAAAAAAGGCCATTGAACAGGGAATAATGTGACCAATGGAGCTTCTTTGAGTTGTTCCCACATACGTTCCCGGTGCAACCCAGGGACCTGAGCTCTGAGGTTGGATGCAGTTTGCTGTGTTCCTCTGTTGCTGTTCTTCTCTCCTTTTACACCCACACGTTATATATTTTCCCCATTCTCTATGCAGTACTGAATACCTGGGCTCTGAGCTGGGCTGCAGTCTTCTGAGACTTCTGTAGCTGCTGTTCCATCTCCTTCAGCACCTGTCTCTGCATCCCCACTTGCTCCTGCAAGTGCTGATTCCGTGACTGGGTCTCACACAGAGCCTGCTTTGTCTTGGATGACTCCACTTCCACCGTTTTGATGATATACTACAAAAAAATTCCCAACACAAGCACTTGAGAAACTCCCCACCCTCAGGCCTGGGACAGACACGCCATTGGCTGAATCCAAGGCATTCCCCACTGAATTTTCAAGGACGTTAATCCACAAGGGCCAGATGAAACTGGAAAGTTCCTTGGAGCTCAGTGCCGATCTGCACAACCACCATTCCAGATCTACCGTAACTTTAAACAGGTAGTGGCATCTCTAGCGCATAAAGCTGGGACTCTTGTTTATATGACAGATTTCACCTACCCTAAGCACCTTGTGCACTGCCAGGATTCTGTATAAGCTACAGACAACCAACAAACAGTATTCAAACCGCCTGCAAGCGCCTAGATTCTCTGAGTCAAGTGCTAGCCCATTTTATACCCCGTTTGATATCAAGGGTTGATAGGGGAGAAAGCCTGGCAGAGTTTGGCCCTCTCGCTCTAGACGGAATTTAAAGACATGCCTTCTGCATGGATGTTGAACAGCAAATGGGCAGAATGATCGATAGGAGTTGCCCTGCATAAATGATTTGTTCCATCTCACCTTTATCTGCTGGGGTTGGGCTTTCAGGCTAGCTATAGTCTCCTGACTGTCCCGCAGCCGCCTGCTGAGTCGCTCCTCCTCCTCAGCCTTCTCGGCAAGGGAGTCCTTTAAGCGCAGCTCCACCTCTGCCAGGCGATTGGTCTTCTGCTGCACTTCCAGGTCCAGTTCCGACAGCCTCCCTTTAGCCTCCTCCACCTCCAGCTGCAGCTGGGCCAACCTTTCCTGCAGCCTTGCATTCTCCTGCAAGCCAAGTGGGGAGAGGGGTGAGAGGAAGCCAATTGTCATGTGATCAGCGGGCAGAGGCGCAGGCACATGATACATAACTAACAGGTCTGTATGCATACGCCCCACCCGCGTGACCTCTTTACCTGGATGTGTTCGCAGTCAATGCATTTCACATGCTGCTTCCTCAGCTTCTGCAGCTCTGCCTCACATGACTTCATGTCTTGCTTTAGGTGCTCGTTCTCTGCAACGAGCAGATTCCGATGCTTTTCCAAGTCAGTGCCACCCTGAAAAGGGCAGAAAGGGGGACCAGGTGTTTGTTAACTCAATATTTTACTTTTAATCAGTGGGTCTAAATTCTGCTCTCTCCCTACACCCATGCAATGCATTTGACTTGAGTGGAGTTGCACCAGTAAAAGAAAGAACAGGATTTGGCACAGTATTGTTAATAATTAAGGATTCTACCTTTTTCACAAACTATACACATACGGTACTACTGAAATGCAGCCAGTTCTGGGGTGAAGGGCAGAACGCAGCCAGTGAATACCACAATAATAGTGACATGGGAAATGTTGTCAAGGACACCAGCAGCAAACTCCTGCTACGGAGAAGAGTGCCAGGGTCTCTGTTTTAAGGCTGCATTGGACAAACTCCCATTTAACTTAATGGACTTCAATTTATCTACCTCGGGTTGGTCAAAATCCATCCAGATCAAACCTATGGTTCTGGGAGTATTTCATTCATCATCCTTAGGCTTCTAAACAATCCCCATTTGCACTAAGATTTCCTTCTTTTCTCTCCCTGTTTTACTGTCTCACATGTAAAATACTAAGGAACCAACAACTTCAACCACAAATGTAACAATCTCCTCAGGGGAAAAAAGACACGTAATGCAGATATAAAAAACATATTAATTTCCAAGGGCTCACCAACTCAGAACGGAGTCTGTTCACTTCCTGAGCTCGATCCAGAAGTTTCCCTTTCAGATTTTCAACCTGTCAACACAGGCACAAGTTGACTAGGCTGGTCCCTTTTGTATTTTGCCCACAAACACCTCCTCCCAACACACACCAGCTCAAATTACACATGGCTTCACTTGAAGCTGCGATGCTCCGGCAAAAACGGAAAGTGCTTCAAGTCATGAATTTCCTACAAGCCGCACAGAGCCAGACTGATAGGCCGTGTAGTTATGAGTTGCAGACCCCTCCACCCCAGAGAAAGCAGTGCCCAAGACTACATTGGAAGGACGCTGGCCCTGAGAAGACAACTTACCATACCAGCAATCCCCAAATTACATGGGGTGCTATTCATCATCAAACAAGCAACACACTCTCTATTTCTGCTAATATGACTGTAGAATACCATAGAGGCAGCTTTTTGGAGAGAACTGTATACATAACAGCCCTGGCTAACTGTGAGCTCCCACTGAAAAGATCAACAGAAAGTGGGAACATAAAAAGATTCAAGCTGGAAAGGGAATAGACTTATTTGGTCCCTTACTCCACCACCTGCTATCGGCGCAATACCTGGCAGTATCTTCTCCAATCCAGTTTTAGTTCCAAGTNTGGACTTCAATTTATCTACCTCGGGTTGGTCAAAATCCATCCAGATCAAACCTATGGTTCTGGGAGTATTTCATTCATCATCCTTAGGCTTCTAAACAATCCCCATTTGCACTAAGATTTCCTTCTTTTCTCTCCCTGTTTTACTGTCTCACATGTAAAATACTAAGGAACCAACAACTTCAACCACAAATGTAACAATCTCCTCAGGGGAAAAAAGACACGTAATGCAGATATAAAAAACATATTAATTTCCAAGGGCTCACCAACTCAGAACGGAGTCTGTTCACTTCCTGAGCTCGATCCAGAAGTTTCCCTTTCAGATTTTCAACCTGTCAACACAGGCACAAGTTGACTAGGCTGGTCCCTTTTGTATTTTGCCCACAAACACCTCCTCCCAACACACACCAGCTCAAATTACACATGGCTTCACTTGAAGCTGCGATGCTCCGGCAAAAACGGAAAGTGCTTCAAGTCATGAATTTCCTACAAGCCGCACAGAGCCAGACTGATAGGCCGTGTAGTTATGAGTTGCAGACCCCTCCACCCCAGAGAAAGCAGTGCCCAAGACTACATTGGAAGGACGCTGGCCCTGAGAAGACAACTTACCATACCAGCAATCCCCAAATTACATGGGGTGCTATTCATCATCAAACAAGCAACACACTCTCTATTTCTGCTAATATGACTGTAGAATACCATAGAGGCAGCTTTTTGGAGAGAACTGTATACATAACAGCCCTGGCTAACTGTGAGCTCCCACTGAAAAGATCAACAGAAAGTGGGAACATAAAAAGATTCAAGCTGGAAAGGGAATAGACTTATTTGGTCCCTTACTCCACCACCTGCTATCAGCGCAATACCTGGCAGTATCTTCTCCAATCCAGTTGTAGTGGGACCCCTACCACCTCCTAGGAGCAGATTATTCCTCAGAGTGAGACCACACTATTTGCTGATATTCAGCCACAGTTTTCTTTGCTCAATTTCATCCCATTTCCTCTGATAATTGCTTGCACATTTGAGTGCTACCCACACCAAATACTCATTTTCTGCCTCAGTGCACGTTTGAGGATTAAAAATAAAAAAGATTTTTTTTTCAGGTAACCTTCTCTACCACATGAGCATTTTGACAGCTTGTCCTCCATTCTTTCAACAAATCTTGGGAGAAACTTTAATGGATAAAAAATGCTGTTTCTTATGGGAGAAATCTTCCACCCCAACTGTGCTCAGAGATCAAATCGTCCCCTCCTCACCAGGGGTCTTTGCTTTCCTGTATCATAAAAATGACCATACTGGGTCAAACCAAAGGTCCATCTAGCCCAGTATCCTGTCTTCCAACAGTGGCCAGTGCCAGATGCTTCAGAGGGAATGAACAGAACAGGGAATCATCCAGTGATCCATCCCCTGTTGCCCATTCCCAGTTTCTGGCACTTTTTGCTTTTTCTTCTAGGAAGATGTCTATTAATTTTTTTTCTAGCAGTGGCTTTTAAATTCCTTTTATATGGTGAGGTTCTTGAAGGAGAATCTTCATCAAAGAATATTTTGTTCTGTGTGCAGCACACCATTCTCATTCCATGTGTGTAAGGGATATTTACTCCAGGGATAAAGTAGCTAGAAGTCTGCAGGCAGTGCTTAATTTGTTCCAGGGCTTGCTAGGGCTGAGCCCAGCACCTCGCAGCTTGGCAGTTCATAGCCCTGGCACCTCGCCTGCTGCATCAGTTATCAATGTAAAAAAATTCCTTGAGCCGCATCACCTCTTTCATTACAAATTAAGTACTGTCTGTACGTTACTAGTGTACCCATCTTCATACTCATGAACAAGAGAAGTGGGGAATTTGGGCAAAACGTATGGGATTTCTGCAGCGCTCTCATTTAGTTTTCAGCTCTACCTGGTCCTATTCTTCTATCGGTGTCAGACAAGGAAATCCATTGAAAAAAATGACTACGGTTACTAAAATGAACGGCTGAAGTGCAGTTTCAGAGATGTCACACCAGCTACACCACAGGAGCCCATTATTTTTACTTTATAGCCCCCCATTGTGTGCTGCGGCTTCACTAAAGACAAAATACAGTGTCCTCGCCCCCAAAGCACTTACACGGTAAGGTCTCTATCCTGCAATGCGAACCACACAGGCAGGCCCCTGCACCTGTGCTGAGCCCCATTGACTCCAGTGGGGCTTCACACAGGTACAGTTGTCCATCTGCCTGAAGCAACCTGCAGGATAATAGGCTAAATTTGAACAGAACCGGGTGATATACAGTGAGGAGGACTTTTGCTGACTATTACACCATGCACATCGTGTCTACCCTCAGGACAGCTGCAAGTGTCCACATGTCAATATTTAAGAGACTGTCTGATGGGCAGGCTTTTTGTTCAACATTTAATGCTTCCTGGTGCCAGCCAAGTTCTGTCTCATGGTCAGAGCTCTCAATCTCACAGGATGGCAGGAGCGTGAAGGGTTATGGCAGCAGTGCCAATGAAGCAGTGCGCAGAACAGACACACGGATGGAACCTGAGTTACTCCAAGGTAGCGAGGGGGGGCCTGATAGACTCCCAGAGGATTATGATAAAGCCAGAACGAAACTTGTGTTTCAACAGCATCTGCCAGAGTGCTGGAGCAGCCACAAAAAGTGAGCTAAACCCTGTGATGCTGGCAAAGCAGGTGCCAGCTCATGCCGGGCCCCCATGTCTCAACTGAGCACTGACAAATGCTGGAATGAGGGTATGTCCACACTGGCTTACAACACAAGAGGTTTTTAAGGTCAGGCTTGACAAAGCCCTGGCTGTGATGATTTAGTTGGGATTAGGTCCTGCTTTGAACAGGGGGTTGGGCTAGATGACCTTCTGAGGTCCCTTCCAACCCTGATATTCTATGATTCTATGTCCTGTCCCACAGCGAGGGCCCATCAACACTAGAAGAACTATTGTGGAACATCAAAGAAGATAAAAGACTTTGTTGATTGCTTCCCCGCACAAATTCCTCCCATCAGGTGAGCTGGCAGCTCAAACATCCCTACAAAGGAGAAACTGTATCTCTATGCTGCTTAGGCCCCGTCTACACTACCCGCCGAAATCGGCGGGTAGCCATCGAAGTATCGGGGATCGAATTATCGCGTCTTGTCTGGACGCGATAAATCGATCCCCGAACGCGCTACTTCGAACTCCGGTACTCCTGCAGGGCGAGCGGAGTTACCGGAGTCGACGTGGGAGCCGCGAACTTCGATCGCGGCGCCGCGCGGACGCGAGGTAAGCGCGCCAAATTCGAACTAAGGTACTTCGACTTCAGCTACGCGAATAGCGTAGCTGAAGTCGAAGTACCTTAGTTCGATCCCGCCCCTAGTGTGGACCAGCCCTTAGACTCCAGAGGGCAAGATTTCTAGGCATAAGCATGGGGTCCCCCAGCTGCTTAGTGTGGGTTAGCCCTAAGGGACATATAGAGCTTGCTTATTAGACAAACCTCTATTACCTTTAGAGTGTGTGTATGTTTACCTGCTTTAACCTCGTCAATAACTCTTTTGTTTCCTTTTCCTAGTTAATAAATCTTTAGATAGTTTGACAGGATTGGTACAAGCTTTGTCTTTAGTGTGAGATCTAAGGTGCAACTGACCTGGTATACGGGACTGGTCCTTTGGGTCTGGGAGTAACCTGACTACTGTTGTGACTTTTGGAGTAGGGCACCATCTATCACAAGAGGTAGCTTGCAAGATAGATCAGAGTACCCAAGGGACCCATCTGTGACTCCACGGTTAGGCTGTTATGTTGCCTGAGAAGTTTACACTTGATAGGTGAAATCTATAGAACTCACAGCCAATTTGGGGTTTGTGACCTGCTTCTCAACAGTCTTCCCTGGGGTTGGTACCCACACTCTTGAGCCACTCCAGGACAGCTTGACAACCTTCTTCCGCGTGTACGTACACACACACACACACACACACACTTTAGACTTCTCCAAAGTGTACATGCTGGCTCTCAGTCCCACCTCTTTGATTAGTGTAGAAGCAGGGTCTTTAGACACAAAGAGCTGGTGGTGTGCACTTCTCCATATAAAGACCCCAATTCTGTTTTTCCCCATCTTAGTGCTCAATGCAGAATGAAGGCTGGGGTGGCCAGAAGTGGTCCCATAGTAGCTGAAGAGCGCTCTGCCCCCGGCTTTAGTCTGAGCTACCTCAAGGGGTCTCTAACAAATCAGTTGCTTCCCATGCCTCCCTATGAGAGCAGACAGAGCACAGTGCACTCAAACCACATCCTTTCCCTCTCCCAAGGATAACCGTTACCGACCCTGGACACACCCCCTAAAACAGGAGCTAAGAGGAGGGTCTATGGAGTTTTTACATCAGCTTGGAAGGTCCCCTGTGCTGGGAGTGGATCCCACCAGAGAACTGAACCCAAACAGTCTTTCCAAGATGGAGTTACTATTGACAATTGGCTCCCCTTGACAATTAATACCAGTTTTTATTTTTTAGCTTATAACAAAGGATCTCAATGTTTTCCTACAGAGTGAACCATTTCTTAACAGAAAGAGATTCATTAGTGCTTCCCCTCCACCTGTGATCATGGAACATCCCTGTGGCAGCCACAGCAGGCAAGTACAAGGGAAAGAAATGTTAGCAGACTATTCGCATACTTCAGCTTCTTTTAATAGCATTTAACAGCTGGAAACAAAGAGAAGGAGCTATTACTCTGTGGCCACCCAGCTCTCTGCAGCTCCTCACTGATCTGTGGACCAGTTTGGAACTGCTGACTTAAAACAAATACATGTTTACATTATGCTACAATTAATTAAGCTCAATTAAGTTACACCCATCTAATGAGGTGAAGTTAGAACTAGTACTTAAATACATGGTATTACCATATTCTGAGATGTCACTCCACACTAGTTTCAGAGTAGCAGCCGTGTTAGTCTGTATCCGCAAAAAGAACAGGAGTACTTGTAGCCCACGAAAGCTTATGCTCAAATAAATTCGTTAGTCTCTAAGGTGCCACAAGTACTCCACACTAGCTGTTCCGTTTAAAAAAGTACACTGAGAAGTCATATATTGCCTAAAAATTAGGCTTTTATAAAGACAAACTTCTACAAAACCGAAGACCAGTGGAATTAGTAGTTTGTTTTTAAACAAGATAGTCCCCAAATATTGCAGCACTGTGCAAGTGCATGAGGACCAGAAAGTGAAGAAAAAAATATTAAAAAGTTGCAACTGATTAATCTATTTTCATTGTCCAACCTGAGAGAAATGCAAAGAACATATATAAGGGATTAAAAATCACTTTTAATAATTATTTTAATATCCATAACTTCAATTTTAATATATTTTACTTCCCTTTAATATTGAAATTTTATACTATTTGAAAGCAACAACATCAGCATCTCTCTAAAAAGAGTAAAAACCTATGGACACTTACAATAGTTGGTCCTTATAGTGGGGACGCAGAAACAAGTAAAAATCTATCACAAGCAAGTCTGCATTACACATAGCCAGCTATCTGTGAATGGATTTCTACACTTCATACCATTCCAACTTCAGTCAGTCTTGAAATGTCTTTAGAATTAATAGTATTTACAGAATTCACAGACCACCATTCACCTGTGACACAAAAGCCACTCAGAATAAGTGATTATCCGTACATTTAACATCAGAGTTTGTTTAACCCTAAATTCATTAGCAGAAAACTCACAGGGTTAAATTAGAAAATACCAGCTCATCTCTCTTCCTCAGGTGAAGATGAAGACAACAACAGGAGACACTGATTCACTTCACCTGTAGTGGAGACCCACCCCTTCCTGGAAAAATAGGTGGAGCCTGGTTGCATGCCTGGCTAGACCTCACTGGTTGTATCTCCAGCCTGGCCACAATTGCTAGAGATGACACCCACTGGTTTTCTTAGCTATGTCTGGCACTTAGGTGTGGCCTTTGTATCTATTAGCCTTTAAAATCCCTTTAAAGAAATGGGACATGTAATTTATCCCTCTCCTTTGTCCACATGCTAACTAGTTGTTTTTCCCTAGCAGAGAGTTGCCTCCAGTATACAATGTCACTCTCTCTCTCTGTTAGCTGGTATAGGGCCAGATTCTGCTTTAATTTACACACACCGGTGTCATTCAGAGTAACCCAACTGAACTCAATGCAATTATTCGGTCATGTTTAGATCAGTGTAATTAAGAGCAGAATCAAACCATAGTCACATCTAGAGTTATAAACCAACCCCCCTTCCCACACAGAGTCTTTTTATTATGAGCCTGTAGTCCCACTTTCTCACAAAGAGAAAAAAAAAAAAAGGTTTTTTTGTGGGGGGCGGTTATCAGTGTCACACAATCTTGCTACACTTTGACAAACAACCAGATAATGACTTTAAAAAATGTGTTGTTTCTTAGAAACCAAAGAATGTCTTGTACCTCATGCACCACCTTTTCCTGCATCCACCCACCCACATACCTATTCTCTTATCAGTTTTCTCCTTCTCAGCTGGGAAACTGATTTTTAAATGTGTTTTTTACTTCCTGCCTTTTGAAAGACACTAGAATTAACTTGCTTAATTCATACAACAAACCTATCGTGCTGTGCCCTTTGTGCACTAGTATAATGGACAATCACAGCATAGCTCTGAGAGCAGGTTGTGCTAGACAGCAATACTTGGTGCTTAACGAGCTCTTTTCATCAAAGGATTTATAAGCACTTCATGAGATTATTGAAATGCCACAAAACTGATTCAGTAGAAGTTTAGACAGGGAACCTGAAGCATGCAGCTGTTTAGCGACTTGTTCAACATCAGAAAAAGTCAAAGGCAGACCTGTGAATAGAACTCAAAGTCCTTATTCCTAGAGTCCTGCCCTAACCACTAGACCAGCAGTTTTCAGACTTTCTGAGCTGAGCCCCCCTTTGAATTACAATTTTTGATTGTGCCCCCCCGCCCCACCCCAGACAAAAAAAAGAGGTGAGTTGTGGGGGGAGGTGGCACCCGCCACACCAGGCTGAAGCCCAAACTGCCTGGCGTCCCCGCTCCCCCTCACAACATTCCTCCGTACCTCCTGCACTAGACCTGTGAGCTGACTGCTGCTGCAGAGCCAACAGAGGGAGCACAAAACATTGTGTACCTAAGTCCTGCAAAATATCTGCTTTAAAAAATGTGTTTCTTAGCAACTAAATAGCTATAAGAGGAATTAGATCAGATATTTAGTGTGAGAGCACTTGGAACATAGCAATTTGCATGTAAGTTATAATGTTGACTTAAACACCTTGGCTGAGATCCTCAAAGGTATTTAGGCACTTAATTCCCTTTGAAATCAATGGAAGCTAGGAACCTAATACCTTTTGGGATCTGGACCCTGAAAAATGTCTCGGTTCACTCACAGAGTTCGTCCTCCCCCATCTTGTTCAGTACCTGATCCTGCAGCTGGACAGACACAGCAAGTTCTTCATTCTCCCGTGCAGAAAGTTTCTCCTGCAGCGCCAGCAGCTCTTCCTGCAGCTGCAGTTTCTCCTCCTGCAGCTGGGCCATAGACTCCACCATCTTCTGGATCATAGGAAACTGACGTGCTCCTGACAAGCTGGAGCATTTCCCACTAAAGAATCTTCCGCCTGCAACAAGAAGAGTATTAGCATTACATTTACAAAGCGGCAGGTAGGTGTGAATGTACGGGGGTTGGCAGCGCATGATGAAGTGACAGATGCACGCCAGGAAAGGCCAGTAAGTGTGGACTAAAAGTGGGGCCCACTAAATGACTAAAGTGGAGCAGGAGATGTAAAGACAAAAAGAAAAGGACCATAATGGCAGTGAAAACCCCAGATTCCTTCCTGAGCTGCATGGGCTTCACATGTGTAGAGGACCATTTCATGGCTCCAGTAACCACCCACTGCTCCAATCAATGTTCTGAGGGAAGGAACCAGCAGTGAAGCCCGGTGCAGTTCTGCCAGCCCCCAGAAGGCGCTGCAGGGATGCTCCAGATACAGAAGATGAATCATTTGATTGGAAGTTTTTCCTGAAATAAGTGCGTACACCTTTTAACAGTAATTTGTTTGAGAGTTCTGCGCACACTGACAGAACCAAAACGAGGCTGTGATTCTGTAAGCACGTACGCGTGTGAGCGGTCTCACTGACTGTAGCAGGACTACAGAGTTCCCCCATAGTAAAGTCACACGCATGCTTAAGTTAATTTAGGATCAGGGCTGAAGAAAATGTCGCAGAGACAAATCCTGACAATTCAATACCTTAAAATATTTTTTTACTTTTCTTTCAAAGCTGTTCAGCTCGTCATAGATGGAAAATGGTGGCCAATGAACCAATGGAAGCATGTGGGAAACAGTGTTCCAAGCACAGAGATGCAAGCGAGAAACAGAGTGAGACAGCGATGACACAAACGTCACATCTCCACAGTCACAACCCCCCAAGAAACTCCCTGTTGGCTTTTGGCTGGTGGAAAGTACACAGTGAACACACAAGCATGTGACGTTCATAAATACCCCACTGCTTCTGAGACCCAGGCTGAGGAGTTCATCACCCGCTGACTTCCACATTCCTGGCTCCACGAGCAAGAAAGAAAACACAGACAGAGCCTGTGATTTCATTTAAGACGTAAAAAAAATGCTTTGGGGCAAACTGAGGAAAATAACCCAATACACCCTTTGCAATGGGCAATAGTTCTACCAAGAAGGGGGGCTGAGCCAAGGGGACTATGAGGCATTTCACTCTTGGCTGTGGCCAGCAAGTGAAGGAGTGCACCAGCCACCATCCAAAGCATGGTAACAAAGGCTATCTAGTGAAGAGGATAATGCAGCAATCTCCTTCCTCCATGCCACATGCTGTAATCTCCTAACGGTGCTCCATGGTCACATCTCACTCATTTTTCCCACGCGGCTCCTATCTGTGATAATCTGGCCCTAAAAACAGTAAGGGCAGGTTTGGTCTGCAGCTCCTATCTACATGTCTAAGTACTTACATGGCCCTCATAATGGTAGTGTCTGAGCACCTCACAGTCGTCGGTGGATCTTATCCTCACAACACCCCTATGAGGTAGAGAAGTACTATCCCCCTTTTTAATTTTACAGCTAGACTAAATAACTTGCCCAAAGTCACATAGGAAGTCTGTGGCTGAGCCAGGACTCAAACGCATCTCTCATAAAGGCCTAGTCCCAGTGACAAACCCACTAGTCCATCCTCCCTTTGCAAGGCCCTTATTTCTACTCTAGTCTGAAGTCCCTTGGGTAATGTCAGGCTTTACTATTAATATTTTTTAATTCAGAAGAACAAAAAAAAAATCACACAAACCCCTAAATTCAGATGGCTTGATCTTACACCAGTGGCAGGTGAGGGAGGGGCTGACGGTGGCTGCAATTCACAGTGGACAAACAAGCTGGAAAAGTGAGGAGTTGTGGAAGGAAATTGCCCTGCTATTTTCTCACAGCTCTGCCCTCAGCAGTGAGGAAACAAAAGGCACCTCACAGCTCCTCTTATTGTTTTAACTGAAATTAATTATGAAGGGAGCATTATTTTTTGGAAGCAGGTTGTGGATGGCTTTATATGGTCTATATTATACTTGGGCTTATATTTTTGATTGGAGAAAGGTGATAACTGCAGACTATCATATAGACATACATGTTCATAGAGGCCTAACATTGTAGCTCATGTAACTAATCCTTAAAGTACTTGCTAATTCCCAGGTGAAAGTAAAGGGACTGGCTAGTTCCCAGGATTTGGGGTGACACTACAAGGCGGCGCTATGGTGGTGAGGAGGGAGAATCTGTGGCCATAAGAAAGAGAGACTGGGTCAGGATTCCAGCCTGCCATGAGCCTAATGCTACCCTGCCCTGCCTCTCACCTGTTGCTTTTTACAGATCCAGACTAACACGGCTACCCCTCTGATTCTGGTTTAAATACGCACTACTGGAAATGACACAGTTCTGTGGCTTTAAGGGCAAATAATGGGGCTAGTAATTGGCTAATTGCAAGCAGTCAAAGTTGCTTGCTTTACGAAAAGTGTATTTATCAGAAGAAGCTGCTTTTGCTGCAAGACTAATTTTTTTTCTATGTAAACATTTGGTAGCTCTGTTTCTTTTTAAGACACATGTTTCGACCATATGGAAGTGTTTAATATACCAGCTGTGGGTCTTGGACGTGCTCCTCCCCGTATGGGATAATGGTGTGAGCGAAGGGCTGAAAAGCAGCTACTGAGTTCTAATCCTAGTTCTGTCACTGATTTGGTGTGTGGCCATGGCCAGTTCAAAGGTATAACAAGATCCAAGGGCTGAATTCAAACTAGAAATAAGATGCATGCCAAGGGTTGTGCTGGATTCTCCGTCACTGGATTGGATGTTTTTCTAAAAGGTATATTCTAGTTCAAACGGGAACTAATTTGGGGAAGTGCTATGGATACGGGCGGTCAGAGCGGATGATCAGCCTGGTCCCTTTTGGCCTCGTCGTCTATGAATAGGGCCAATATTTTCACAAGTGACCACTGATTCTGGGCGGCATTTTGCCTCAATTTTTGGGTGCTTGAGACACCTTTAAAGCGACTCGAGTTGGGCGTCCAAAAGCAGTGTGCACCTTTGTTGGCTTTTAACCTCTCTAATAACTGAGTTTCTCCATATGTAAAAGAGGGATAATATCCACCAGAGGGGATAACATCCACCAGATGTTAAGAAAAGAACCTGTAAAGTGATATGTAAATGCAAAGTGTTATTCCTTTGGGAGTGTTCTAACACCTCAAAAGTGTTATCCTAGGATTAAAGGAGATGTCAGGGCATGTATGAAGCCACTGTGTATCTGTGTGTATTATCCAATTTAATCCTGTGCTGGGACACTGAATCCTTCTGCTAGGGAATTTAAACCATTCAATTTAAAACCATGGCAATTGTACCCAACTTAATTCAAACAAAGCATGGAGATTATTCTATGCTTTGAGCATGTTCCCCTTTGGTCCAGGGTGTATCATCTGTTCCAACATGTTATTCTCCAGAAATCATTCTTGGGAGACCGGAGGCTTGGAAAGGCAGGTCTGCCAATGGAGCAGGCAGCCTACGTTATATAACTTACCACACAGACTTACTGGCTGGGAAGCTAATTACACAGCAGTATTCTACGTATGCTAGAGTTCAAAGCAAGGCAGACACTTTATACTGGGAGTTACACATACACAGCTTTTCAGCCACAGCCACACAGACTTTCATGCTTGTTCTGAAAAACTTTTAAAGTGGACATCAGTGACTTCCACAAAGGCTGCAGCCAGATGTGTACAGTACCCGAGTATTCACAAAACATGTTGATTATATACGGGGCAGATCAGACCATAGGATGTATATGGGGCATTTAACACTGAAATTGTATAGTAGGTGCTGAGGTAGCCAGCAGTTGATGTGCAAAGTGTACAAATGAAATGTCCTGTTATTTCAACACTTTCTGGCTTTTCAGCTGTTTATAGGTAAGGCCCTACCAAATTCACAGCCATGAAAAACGCCTCATGGACCGTGAAATCTGGTCTCTGCTTTTACCCTATGCTATACAGATTTCCTGGGGGAGACCAGCATTTCTCAAATTGGGGGGCCTGACCCCAAAGGGAGTTACGGGGGTGGGGGGGGGGGGGTCGCCCCAAGGTTGTTTTAGGGGGGACACGGTATTGCCACCCTTACTTCTGTGCTGCTGCTGGCGGGGCGCTGCCTTCAGAGCTGGGCTCCTGACTAGCAGTTGCCGCGCTCCAGGTGCTCAGGTCTGAAGGCAGCACCACCGCCAGCAGCAGCACAGAAGTAAGGGTGGCAATACCATACCATGCCACCCTTAATTCTGCGCTGCTGCCTTCAGAGCTGGGCGGCCGGAGAGTGCAGCTGCTGACTGAGGGCCCAGCTCTGCAGGCAGCAGCGCAGAAGTAAGGGTGGCAATGCCATACCACTGCATCCTTCCTTCTGCGCTGCTGCTGGCGGTGGTGCTGCCTTCAGAGCTGGGCTCCTGACTAGCAGTTGCCGCTCTCCAGCTGCTCAGCTCTGAAGGCAGCACCACCGCCAGCAGCAGCACAGAAGTAAGGGTGGCAGTACTGCAACCCCCCTCTCCCCCTACAACTCCTTTTTGGGTCAGGACCCCTACAATTACAACACCGTGACATTTCAGATTTAAATAGCTGAAATCATGACATTTACAATTTTTAAAATTCTATGACCATGAAATTGACCAAAATGGACCGTGAATTTGGTAGGGCTCTATTTATAGTGGACTGTGTAGTGTCTTCAGCCTCTCTATTCTGCATCTTGCCAACCATTTGCCAGAGAATGGGGAGCCTATAAAGCAGGGAAGCCTGCTACACCTACGAGCAAAGCCGGTAAAAAGCTCAAGGAGCATTAGCAGATGGAGGGATCAGCAAAGTTCAGATGAGCCTTTTGCCTTGGGTGGGCACAGCTAGAAAAGCAGCGAAAGGCTTAGCGAAGCGGCAGTGGGAGCAGGGGCAGCAGAGGAGGAAATAACTCAGCAGCAGCAGGGGGGTTCAGAGAAGGGGGCACCGCAGACTTGTGAAGATAAATTCTAGGTCTAACTCACTGTATACTTACTCGGGTTACGTCATTTTCACACGCTAGTTCCCCTGCCTGAGAAGAAAGTTGCAGTTCATGTGTCTGCCTACTCCTTGCATTACTTTTTGTCTCTTGGCACCTTACATTTCTAGCTGGCCTGCCTTCCCCCTTTCTTACACTCCTTCCTGTTTCTGTCACTGAGACGCCTCTTCCTCTCTCTGTGTAGCATGCTTGGCGCTCTCATGCACACACTGTCCTGAGGCCCGCTCAGGGCGGAGAGAGACGTCTCCCACAGATAACCCAGTAAGTTCTAAATCAGAGCACAGCAGGGAGTGGCTCACTCTGATGTGTCTGGACAAGCCCAGGTAATTAGTTTCTGATGGAGAAAATAAATAATAGGAATCAAAATGCAACTTCCAGCACAGTTTCTGCGTAGCTTCTTCCTCACCAAAGACACGAGGCCTGAATCTGTACAATAGGAATAACTCCCAGAAGTCAATGGAGTTAAACTGGCATTAGTGGATAAGAATCAGACCTGACCTTTTCTCTCATAAAGGTGAATATGCTTCCATGCACCTTTAGTGAAAAGCTCTTGCTTCACCTCCTTTTCCCCGCCAAGAGACTGCAACCCTGAAGAGACACTTACATTCACTGGACTCTTGTACTAGAGATGTTGCCTATAGAAGGATGGGAAGCAGGACAAAAGGAGCAATAAGGACTCCATTTCTGCCAACCTTTGGAAGTTAACCAGGGAGAGGGATAAAAGAGCTCCGAATGACTATCAAGAGTAGACCAGCCTCTTGAACACATTGCAGGGGACACTGTCCTCAGCAGCTGCATGACAGCAAAGATGAGGTCCCACGTTTGAGCTGTCAATTTAACTGCTTAAGATTCAGAAGAGTATCTGAGCAAGAAGCAGATTTCAAAGCAAGAAGTATAATCTTCTGAAATGCCATTTATCTCCTCTAGTGGGAGGGGGACTGAAGACAAAACCAGAACATTTAAACAAGACCCAACAGCACAGAGACAGGCGGCGAAACAGACATAGAACAGGATAAAAACTCCGGTTGAGGAGATGCAAGAGAGCAGGGATGAAGAGGAAAGGAGGCGGCAATGCACTAGGAGGGAATAGGTGGTTATAACTGCACTGGGATAAAGTTTCCTTAAAAGAGACGAAATAAACAAGATGGTTCTGCTTCAGATCAAAGATTAGATTAATCTGTCAGTGACTTCAAGTGACCCAGAGAGTTTATTTTTGTTACCTGCGTGCAAACACCTGGTTTGCATTTGATCCCTCCTAAGCCAAAGTCATTCCCTAATGAGTAATCGGTTTCTATTTATATAAAAGAATCATTGCATTAGCTGTGAGCGGAGGAAATTCACTTACCCCCAATCTCATTTCACTATGAAGCCGTTTCTTTCTGATTTTGTTGCCTTAAGACAGAGATAGGCGTGAGAATTAATGGCCATCAATTCTCATGCCTCCCCCTTTACCTGTTTTCTCAACGTTCATGCTGCAGGCTTCCTGGCCCTGCGCTCCAGCGTCCCAGTTGTGAGCAGACCCCGACCTCTTCTCTATGCCCAGCTTCTGGGTCCTACACTGAGTCTGGGGCTGGTGATGATTCTCCTCGTTCTTCACCTGACTCTTGTCCTTGCACAACTTGTCCTGTAAGGCCTGCATTCAAAACACAACCATTTTCCCTTTAAAGGGCATTGTAACTCAAGAGGGCACAAACCTCCCTAGACTTCTTATCATAGACTGAGCGAGATTTTGACTGCGTGAGATTTTGAAAGGTCACCCTGTGCCCCAGGGTATTGAAATCATTACAGGTACCTCAGTATCACACAGTATTTCAAGCTGTATTTCTGCTGTCTTCACATCTTCATCACTTCCCCGCACCACTCTGATCCGGTCAACTCCCCACCTGCTAAAACCAAACTCCTTCCCATTGCTGTTCCAACCTAATCAAACTCCAGCCTGTGCCATCCCACTAAAGCCATCGGTGCCCTCTTCCCCAATGACCTCCTATGTTCTCCCACACTTTCCCTCCAGCTTTCAGCTCTCATCAACCTCAGGTTTCCAAAAGGTCAGTCACAAGGCAAAAGACAAGAAGCAGCATACACATGGTCTCAAATACAAACTGCAGACTGGAAATCAGCATCTCAAATAGCGGTCATTTTTCAAAGTTCTGAAAACTCTATTTTGGAGAGAAAGGAACAAGGAGAAGACAGGCGGAGGACAGAAAATTAGATGGCAATGTAAGAAAAAACCGATACTCAATTACAGTGACTGAGGCTGATCCATTCATCGCATAGCAGGTGATTTTCTGATTGCAATCAGGCGAGCCAAGCCAAGATTGATGGGGAAAAGGAGGAGGGGGAAAAAATCAGTTTCAGCAGGAATGAAACCAGACAGAGTGAATCAGAAACCAGAGACAGAAAAGATGCATTAAGTCATTTAGTCCACGTAGCCCCAAACATGGTTCAGTGCAGGGATTATTCCTCTCACTACATTTGCTGGTGTTTTGTCCAGTCTAGTTTCAGATCACTCAAGCAATGAGGCTTCCACCACGTTCCCCAGGAGACGTCACCAGAGCTTTACAGATTTCAGTGTTAGGAAGTTTTCATTCAACCTCGAATTTCCTTTCCTTAATTTCATCCCATTCCTCCTAGTTACACCCCCATCCTTGAACCACCTTCAACAAGTCCTCACTCTCTTCAATATTTGACATCCTTTTGGTAGATAGTCGTGTCCCTCCCTACCTTTGTTGTGGTTCAGCCAAGATGCACGTTTAGTTTAGTCTATCCTTTAATATATATGAATGTATCCTTTAATCTAGCCTCATAAATCAATGCCTCCAGCTTCTAAATCACGTTTATTGTTCTCTGTATTCTTTCCAATTTGTCAGCACCTCCTTGGTTGAGAGGGACCCAGTCTTGTATACAGTATTCTAGTTGGTGTAGTCATTCTACACACTGTCAATTCTGCGTTCCATGACATGTTGTTTCTGAATTCACGCTGGCTTTTTCTGCTGCTATATCAGACTGTAAGCTCATTTCCAAGGACCATTTAACTACAATGAGCCACTGTTCAGAGGCACGGATTTGGAGCAAGCCTAACTTCTAACAGTTTTACCCGAGTATGACAGATCTGGAAGGATGGAGAGGAATAAGGGGATTATCATAATTTATGTCACAATTATTCAGTAGCTTGAAAAAAAATCTATATTCTTCTCCATTCCAGGAGCAAGCCTTCTCCTTTCTGCTACCCCAGGAAAGATTGCACTGCTTCTGGTGCTGTGCCAGGACTACCTTAAAGGCCTGCAGACAGGACTTTGAAGCTGTCTCTATACTGACAATTATAGGGATTTCTCCGCTGTAGATCTAATGCCAGGACGCGAGCAGTGATCGGTGCACTAGTGTAGACCGGGCACTAGCATTTTCACCCTCATGTCATCTGAAAGCAAGTGTAGCTGACATAGTGGTAATAGCACCAGCAGCCAGGCTCCACTAGCATTCTCACCTTTGCTCTCACCAGTGGAATTGTACTAGTGCTGGAGCAATGATGGAAGGTTTTCTGAAAACTGTCAGTGTGGACACAGTTTTAGTGTAATCTGTAGTGACTGAGACTTGAGAATTCCCCCCCACCCCATTCAGAAGCTACTTTTATTAGTTACACTGTATCTATAATGTTCTGAAATAAGGCAAGTTTTACCGGTAAAACTTTGTAGGGTAGATCAGGCTTAAGATCACAAAGCACTGTACAAGAGGTGAGCAGTGCCACACGAATAAGTCCCTGCCCTGAAGAGCAGAAACCTGAAAGGCATGAGTGAGTACAATACACAACACAAAACAGTGAATGGTTATTACAACTGGAATGTTTCTGAATTGAACTTCAAGATGAGGGAGAGCAGTTCTCAGACTGCAGCCAGAAAACAATATGTTGCACTTCGATAGTGCCTGTCATCCCAGGTTCTAGAAGCACTTTACAAAAGGTCATTCCTGAAGCTATACGGGGCGCTGGGCCTGGACGGAGAGTGGAGCAGAGCGGCCTCTACACTCCTGTGAAACACATAGCTATTGTCTCCATTGTATAGAGACATGGATTAAGTGACTTGCCCAAAGTCCAACAATGAACGAGTGACAGAAATGGAGATAGAACCCAGGAGTCCTGACTCTCAATCCTTTGTTCTAACCTCTCCATATGAAATTCCTACCATCTTCTCCCCCACCCATGACCCATCTAATCAGTAGTTAGTAAACACTATTGCACAACCCTAGATATGAGATAAGGTGTATGCAAAGCATGGGGTGGTTTTTTTGTTTGCTTGTTTGTCTGTTTTGTCTTCTTCCTCCCTTGGATGCTTATTATATAGCTCAAAAGTGACACCAAAAATGTTATTCTTAACAGTTCCACTAAATCTTTACCACTTCCTCCCTGGATTTGGTTTCCTAACACTTTCCAGACAACTGAGAGATATTTTTCCAACACCCTTTCCATCTCCACTCAGGGAATAAAGTATTAAAACAAAGGGCCTTTACACAGCAGAATAAATTGTATTTTGAAAAGAGACAAGCTAGTTTTAAAAATCTGGCACCTAAATCTAAGAGTGATTTTTTTTTAAATTAGCTAGTAGTTGCTCTACAGTCTGAGTTCCTACCTTATTCCTTAGAGGATTTCCTGCTGTGAGAGTGGTGGTACTACTAAGTTCAATCAACTGTGAGTTTCACAATGAGGACACTTATCATATTGCCCCCAAATGCATCCTGCTGGGAAATGTTGAGATCCCTACTACTGATTTTTGGTTTGGGATCCTCTACTGATAATGGCCCTGATCCTGGGCTGTGGCTAAGATGAGTTCAATGCAGCCCTATATCTAGGGAGTGCAAAGGTGACTGTAAGCAACCTTTATTCCTTCCAGATTTTGGAACTGCTGGGGATTGATTCAGCCTTTGACACAAGTTAGAGCAGCCCAGGGGCTGCTGTGACTTACACCCTGCCTGCAACAGTCCCCAAGGGACCACTCAGCAGATCATAATAGCCCGAATGCAGAGCATTCCTGCCTTCCCCAACACATCCCTTCTCTTCCTGAGACATGTCCCTGATATGTCCAGGCACCAGAAGTTGTGATGCGGCCTGGTGTAGTGTCATTACACCAGCCTAATGTCACCAGGAAATCCTTCGTACACTTCAGGTATTCCCCAGTGGAGAAGTCCAGCTATTTTTTGGCTCCTTTACACTGCAGGCAGCAGATGACTTCTAGATGCCAATATAACACTTAGTTGATAACCCACTCCCTTTCCCATAAAGACACAGCTGAAAAGACACACAGTTCAGCAGGAAACCAACGAGTGCCAGAAGATAAAGAATGTGTTCTTCAGTAGGTGCTCTGGCTTTCATTCCTCTCTCCGAAGGGGATCAGGAGTTCCTTACCTGCACAGTCAGGTAGAGGCCTTGTGGACTTGCAGCGCCGCACCAGTTCACACTGAGGGTTTTATGTTGGACCAATGCCGGCAGCACAGGCGTCTGGACAGAGGAGTCCTC
Organism: Platysternon megacephalum; assembly: GCA_003942145.1. Lineage (NCBI taxonomy): Eukaryota > Metazoa > Chordata > Testudines > Platysternidae > Platysternon > Platysternon megacephalum. Next base: position 564,346 of record QXTE01000275.1, read on the forward strand.
TTCACTGTCACTGAGGAGTGAACCTTGTCCACTCCCTTAAACAGAACAAACAATAATGTTAAATAAATCAGCCCCGTAGAAACTGACTACAAACAGCTTGTCTAGCAGAGAGTGAGGAGGGATCCCGTTAGATTGATTCAGTCTTGTGTATGCCTCCTGTTCTCATTCAGCAAGCCTATCTCCTCCTCCCCTCCCCCCCAAGTTCTGTTCCAGGCCATCCATCATCATGCTAGTAACTAAAGCTGGTATTCAAGCCCCCTCTCTTCTCTGGCTCACAGCCAAGGTCATTAACAACTACCGTCAAGCTTTCGATTCCTGCTGCCCAAAATACTTCAGGTCAATGAAGAAAGCATGAGCTTTGTATGAAATCTCAGCCACAGGGCCATATACTAAAGAGGGGAGGAGAGAAGGGGGCGGAGGGGGAGAAGGAAAAGGTGTAAGCAAAGCTACAGTCTGCCTACCTGAGTGATCTGAGACCTGTCAAACTCATTTCACATATGACTACAACTTCCTCTTTGTACGTCATTTGGAAAATGTAAAGCACCATACAAGAACAAAGTATTATTACAACTTTGGCAATGTTGATGAGCAAAATGAGCCCTTTAGGGCAAATATGATCTGTTGGCAAATGAACATAAGTTACAGGAATCCAAACTGTAGGAATCTATTCATGTATCTTTCTGAAGAACCCTGTAAACAATCCAAACAGACTCTGAAGAATTATGCAAACTTCACCTTTCAATCTACAAGGTTGTCAGATGCCTGAACTTTTTCTGTACTGTCAAAACTCCCACACAAGGGGATTGGGAATCAGGATTCCTGGGTTCTCCTCCCACCTTTGCTACTCACTTATTTTGTGACTTCAGTATCCACGATCTTATCCCCTATCTAGTTGCCCGACCAGGTCTGCATCACAAAACCTGTCTAACTGACACCGCAGGACTAGTGAGCTAACACCTCCTCCCCCCAGAATGTGTTCTTCACTACAGAACCAGAACCAAGAAGGACAAATCTAGAGGCAGAGTAGCCGCTCTGTTCTTTTCTGGGTCCAAATGCAGAAAAAGCTCACTTGAGAAAATGGATCATCTCCCAGCTCTCTCAATTCTCAGCCAAAAATCAACCCCTGGATGGAGAGCAGCTGGCTAAAGCTGAACCCTGGCAGGACCACTGAAGTGATACTGGCAGGAAGTGGCAAGCACTTTAAAGAACTTGCCTCCTTTCTCACATCCCCCACTCTCAAGAGTGTCTGTTACCACAAGGCTATGGGTTGATATGGTTGTGGAGTCCTCAATGCTATCGGATACTCAAATAGCCATGGTGGCGAAAAACACTCACTTTTTTCTGTGATGAGCAGGAGATTGTGTTCCTTCCTCCCAGACACAGCCCTGACTACAGTGACCCACACTCTGGTGACCTTCAGGCTTGGTCATTGCAACTCATTACATATAGGAATGACGCTCCAGCGGTTGCAAAACACAGCAACCCCTTGGCTTAGCAGTGCACGTCATCATGACCATAGAAACTCACTCAACTCTCTGCAGTGGCTACTCAAGGTCTCTTTCCTGATATTCAAAGCCCTGCATAAGAGTGACCCAATCTATCTGAGACATCACTTCTCCTTCAGTGACCATAACTTCCTATGACGTCTATGTCCCATTAGTACAATGAATATACAGACGACAGAGGGAGGCTTTCAAAGGTGGAAAAGAGAACTTTCACGGGAACTGGGCCTAAACGAGGGAACCCAGCCCTGAAAGAAATAAGAATGACTCCAGGTCTCTCCATGTCCAGAACTAAATGCAAAAATGAACTCTTCAATGTAGCTTTCCCATGATCAGTTCATCTCTCTCACACACAAACACACCAAAAAACTACTATAAATACATCAAGCTATTCCTCCTACAGGCTGGAAAGGGACAGAGAGAGGTTGTTATTGCTATTTCTGTTCTTAAATAGTTGGGAAGTACTCAGATACTATAGTGAAGAGGGCTGTATACAAGATAGATAGATAATCTTGCTGTGCATGTCACTTTGCCTCTCTATGCCCCCGTTTCCCCATCTTTAAAATAGGAATAACAACCTTTCAAAATCATGTGTAGTTCCTTAATAAAAGGTATTACATACATGCAATTAATCTACATTATTATTCCCCCACCAGGTAGGACACAGTCTGATGCTAATCATACAGTACACTGGCTTTTAGTGTCTCACTCCCCACCAGTCTCTCCACCCAGTAACAAAGGAATGCTACTAGCTCAGTGGGGAAAGGTTTGGGGGGAATGAAAACATAACTTCAGACCCCTGCTGCTGCAGACCAGGCCAGCCTCTCAGATATACATGTCTATGGTCAGTAGTTAGAAATCAGAGAAGAGGAAACAATACATAGACAAATTGCTGCCAAAGTTTAAGAACTTAAATGTGTCAGAGAGTGAACAATAAAAGAGTGCAGACAATCCATTTGTTTTTGATTTCCCACCCAAAATATCTAGTCCTTTTGCTAAAACCTGGCTTTAACATTTAGCCCCAGACTCAGAGTGACCCCGAAGCCCGCAAACAGACAGTGTGTGTTGTGTATAACTACATAGAAGCAGCAGCATGTTTCAACAAGTAGGTTTTGCTTCTTTTAGCTACTTTTTGAAAAGGCGTCAGCCCCTGAAGAAGAAAAAACATTAAACTAAACTCACCTATTTGGTTTCCGTGCTTTAGAGAGATAACAAACTCTCCCAAGGAGCTGAGATGAAGGACGAACAGAATCCACGTGTTTTTCTTCCATGCAGATCACAGATAATTTTTTTTTTCTTTTACATGTTAAAATTTAACTTTTGTCCCAAGGCTTCTGACTAGGAAGGGGGAGAGGAGCCTTTCACCTTCCACCACAGCAGCAGCACTGAAACACCTGTCTGATGAACCCTGGAGTTACCTAACAGCTTTTGTCTGTTTCGGAATTGCTTCCCCCGAAACCATTTTAGTCTCATCTCTGGCATCTAAAAAGAAATGTCAAAAATGCGGGCTCGCTGGTTTTCTAGCCTCTCCTGGCTGTAGTGTGAGAAAGGGCGTGACCATGAGTGGGCTGGGCATGGAATGGGATGAGCCATCACTTAATACTCACTGTCAAGAGGGAGGTCCTTTTTCCACAGGTCTTTCAATGAGGGAGTAGGTCCCAGATCCCAGGTCTTGCGAGATGTAATCATGGCATAGGGTTCCAAAGCAGATCGACACCTCAGGGCCTGGGAATAAACACAAGCAAAGATATTCCAGTAAAGGACTGGATTCCAGCTGCAGGAAGTTAGTAGTCCAAGATGAGACACTCTAGCAAGCCATGCAAGTAGCAATGTCCCCATCTTGATTCCTACTCCCACACACATCTGGAACGATTCAGATTTGAATACTGGGAATTTGTCCACATGAGAAATGCTGACCTATACAAAGCAGGTGTTACACACACTGTATCTGTAATTAACTTAATGATTCCTGTTTGCAATGTTATTGTAGCTGTGTTGCTTCCTTCTTCATGTTGTGATGTTTCCATTTTAAGTGCCAAAATTCCATAGCTTCCATAGTTGTTTGGAGTGTTCTTTACCCATGTTGTTTTGGTTAATAATTCCTGTATCATTTCCAGCTTCTTCCACTACTACATTTGATTTTATCACTTTTACATTGTACGTTTTTCAGGGCAGGAATCATGTCGTCCTATGAGTCTGTAGACCACCTTGCACAATAGCCAGGAACTAAGCATCAGTCTCTTACCTGTTCTCCTATGCATCACGCTTTTATTGCATCACACTCTTATTGCCGTGCTGTGATCTTGATTGGGGCCTTCAAAAGTGCTACCACAGTACGAAGAATAGCAAAGATATTCAGGGTCTTTGTTCAGCTGTTGAGCCGGATTCTCATCTTGCACCAGTTTTTCCACCAGTGGACTTCAGTGGAATTATTTGATTTAAACCTTCATAACTTAGATCAGAATGAGACCTAGTTCATCCCACAATCAGGCCTCCACAGGATGAGAACCATAGCCCAGAGAGGCTGGAAGCAGACTGGGGAAGAGAGAGACTCCTATCCAAGCTGCTTTACAAAGTGGCATATGCCATCTGGATGCCCAGGCCTTCCAACTCCACTGCGTCTCAGTCATCTGGAAAGAGACTCCCTCATTTGGGATTAAACTGTAAGGAAGTCTTCAAATACTCTGTCTCACGAGGAAGGATTTGGCAGTGTTTGTTTCAATTAGACATCTAAAATATCATTCATAACTTTACAAAACTGCTCTCATTCATACTGTTGTGGCTCAATGGCCCTGTGTCTCAATGATCCCATTGGGTCATCTGGAGAGGAAGTATGAGTTCAAGCACATGCAGTTGAATCAGTAAAGTAGTCAGAAAGCGCTATATTCCCTGCCTCGGGGACTGACTCTAAACTCAAAGCCATAATGAAGGGGAGAAAAGGAATCTGCCCTAAAGATGAACCAAAACTGAAAACAACCAAAACAGACCTGTGGCTTGGCAGCCAGGCAGTGGCATGAAGAAAGGCATCATTAGGAGAGTGCTCTGTGATCTAGGATTGTCTAGGTCAGTTTGGTCAAACTCAGGAGAACTGGATATATGAGCCTTACCATCTCACATACACACACAGAGCTTCTGGTCAGAAATCTCTGAACCAGGGTAGACCGCATTAAAAGAAGTGTAGTTATGCAGGGAAAGCCAGTGCCATGGAGAAACAGAGAACAGCACATGATCAGAAACTAGAGGAGAAATAAACATTTTTTTTAAACTGCATTTTTATTTAAAATCCCTGTCATCAGTTTATGCTTAGACTGGAAGCAATTCAGAGCAGGGACTGTCTTTTCTATGCCCTGTGAAGCACCTAACGCTCATTAGGTGCTGATTAAATAATACTGTAATTAAAACAATCTTTTCTATTTTGCTCTTGTCAAGCTCCCTTCATCCAAAGATTTCAAAATGTTTCATGAACATTAATGGAACCTTAAAACACCCTTTTTCACCTCTCCACTCTGCCTCATTAACCATTACATCACTTATTAGAGTGACCCAACCCACACTAACAGGGGCCCAGTTCTTAACTGCCACTAAATATGCACAGGGGTCCATTGAGACGGTGGCAGTTGCAGGATCAGAACCCTGGCATTATCCCACTGTTTATTACGGTACATTTATTCCGACCACTGGAAATGCTGAATCTTGAAACGAAGATTAACGCAAACGTTATGCTGTGCATATTAATGGAATGAATCCCATGTATTTCCAAGCGTCCTGCTCTGCTATTTCTGATGCATCTCACACGCATGCATGGTTCCTGTCACACATTTGGGCTTTGGCAGGTGAAGCGTAATGGCAACGCAATATCGGGCTCACACTCCGGGGGAGAAACCAGAATTCCAGCAGCCGGTGCACACCCTGCCGGGTGCCATCGACAGCCAAACAAGTCACTGGAAATACAGACTGACCGATGGAAATCGAGGCGATTTGGGGGAGCGGGAGGGGGTGACCGAAGCAAAGCCCTGGTTAAAAGGCACAAAGCTGTGCCAGGCGCACTCCACCTACTGCTGCATTCGCTCCCACGCCACCAATGACAATGAGTCCTTTGAGAGAGACAAGGCAGGTGAGGGAATGTCTTGTATGGGACCAACTTCTGCGGATGGAGGGACCAGCTTACCAGCTACACAGAGCTCTTCTTCGGGCTCCTTTCGGTAGGGCCAGGAGAGAGAGACACACACACAGACAAAAAGAGAGAAGACACACAGGCACCAACACACACACCCAGGATCAAAGCATCAAAGCAGAGACACACACACACACACAGAAGACACACAGGCACCAACACACACACCCAGGATCAAAGCAGAGGCATCCAGAGACACACACACACAGGCACCAACACACACACACACAGGATCAAAGCAGAGGCATACACACACACACACACACACACACACACACAGAGGCACACACACACAAACACCCAGGATCAAAGCAGAGGCATACACACACACACACACAGAGGCACACACACACACCCAGGATCAAAGCAGAGGCATACACACACACAGAGGCACCAACACACACACACACAGGATCAAAGCAGAGGCATCCAGACACGCACACACAGAAGACACACAGGCACCAACACACACACCCAGGATCAAAGCAGAGGCATCCAGAGACAGAAACACCCACGCACAGGAAAAAAGCGTAGACATCGGGAGACGCCGAAACACACAGAAAACACACAGGCACCAACACACACCCAGAATCAAAGCAGAGGCATCCAGAGAGACAGACACACACAGAGGGAGAGACAAAACGAGAAAAGCCACGTAGGCACCAACACACACACACCCAGGAACAAAGCAGAGGCATCCAGACACACACACACACAGAGAGAGAGAGAGACAAAAAGAGAGAAGACACACACGCACACACACACACACACCCACGATCAAAGAGGAGGGGTCCAGACACACACACACACACACACACAGAAGACACACACGCACCAACACACACACCCAGAATCAAAGCAGAGGCATCCAGACACACACACACACACAGAAGACACACAGGCACCAACACACACCCAGAATCAAAGCAGAGGCATCCAGAGACACAGACACACACAGAGAGAGAGACAAAACGAGAGAAGACACACAGGCACCAACACACACACACCCAGGATCAAAGCAGAGGCATCCAGACACACACACACACACACACACACACACACACAGAAGACACACAGGCACCAACACACACACCCAGAATCAAAGCAGAGGCATCCAGAGACACAGAGAGAGAGAGAGAGAGAGAGAGAGAGAGAAAACGAGAGAAGACACACAGGCACCAACACACACACACCCAGGATCAAAGCAGAGGCATCCAGACACACACACACACACAGAAGACACACAGGCACCAACACACACACACACAGAATCAAAGCAGAGGCATCCAGAAACACACACACACACACACACAGAGAGAGAGAGAGAGAGACAAAACGAGAGAAGACACACAGACACCAACACACACACACACACAGGATCAAAGCAGAGGCATCCACACACACGCCCCGTTTGGAACCTGCCTCCCCCGCTCTGCCCTCCCGGCCCGCGGACGCAGGAACACGAAGGGCCGAGGCCAGACTCACCCGGTCGGAGCGGCCCGGGCCCGGGGCGGGCGCCCGGCACTGCCCGGGCTGGCCGCCCCCGGGGGCAGGAGTGCCCTGGCAGGGGGCCGCGCTGTCATTCCCTCACGGAGCGAGCCCGGCTTCCGCAGGCAAGTCGCGGAGCTTCCCCATTCCCCTCCCACACGCACCCCCCCTTGCACACACACACACCTCCCACACACACACCCCTGCACCACCCCCCACACACACCCCCTGCACCACCACCACCCCCACACACACCCCTTGCACACACACACCCCTCCCACACACACCCCCTGCACCACCCCCCACACACACCCCCTGCACCACC